>JBCAUG010028965.1:0-10343 GCA_038406175.1 Haplosyllis leylae
GTCTTTGATTATTTGGCAATTGACATCTTTTTGACACATTTAACTTAAACCACCTCAGCCCGTCACAGGGCTATTTTATGTTAATTAGCAACCTACATCCCAGTAATCCCAATAATTGACCATTTGATCCATCAGAAAGCAAATTGGTGCATTGAGGGAATGATATGGAGGGTTGCTAATATAATTAGAAATGTAATATAATTAGCCATGCTTCTGAGGACGATATAATGTTTACATGTAGATCTACTGCCATATGAGCCAGCAAGTGGAATTCTTTCACTCTTTGATATTTCTCAGAAATTACTTCGGACTTGAATTTTATCCTCGTATCTGGATTTTTTTCTGATAATTGGTTTAACCCTGACCCATCGTCATTTATATTTGATGCATTTGATCAGTTTTAAGGATTACACAAAGTAAGAAAAGGTCTTGTCTGTCCGTGTGACACCCTCATCAAATTAAGGACGACCAAATATACTGATGGAGCGCACATACTTGTAAATACATTTGTCATATCTGCCGACACCGTTCGCCATCTTCAGACCAGCTTTGGTGACATGTATTGCGGTGTCTCTTGGACACTGAGCACTGAGTACGGGAGGACCGCGACTGTCCCAACAAGCGTGTCGTACTTGCAAGTTCTTGTGTTCATCTTTGAAGAACGAAATTAATTAGATACAAAGATTACAAAACCAGGACTCACCAATTAGAAGTGCCTGCATGAAGCAGATATATAGAACTACAGAATTTACATTTCAATTATATAGTTAGCCTGTGTTGATGCACGGTAAAATCGGTCGTAGAAACACACCTACCTTGTGCGTTTGATGACGAAATTAAAGCAACTATTAACAAGTTTATCCATAACTTATCCATTATTAATTTCATGTTCCTATCTGTTCAACATTGTCGGACATTTTCAGGAAAGAGACGGTAGAAGAAGTGGATTACACAGCTTATTTGCCAATGTTTGTACAACTTCGATTGAGAACCAAAATGTTTTAAAACTGGATCATTTATTATTATGTGTCAATATTAAATGATTAAAAGGCAATGGTTTGTATTGTAATTGTTATTGTAAACTTCTGCTCATACAAAATTACATGAATTCTTGGTTGGAAAATCTGTTAACGAGGTAGTATGCTGGATACGTAACATTCAGGCTCAGCTTTTGTGCTCAAGCTCCACCTACTAGAAGCCTGTTGCCCAGTTTGGAATGTACGAAGTCTTGGCGACAGACTGGTGACATTTGGCATGTTGTACGTTTCCGAGACAAGCTGCGGGTCTGATGTGTTGAGCTATGAACCTTTTAACTGCGTCGTCAGTTATATTATTGTAATGCTGTTGCACCAAAACGAGTCCATGTGATATATCACCAATGATGATAACATTCATCGCTTTGTACCTTTTAGTAAATGGAGAATTGACCGGAAGGTAATAACCAAGGTTCCCACTCATCCTGAAAAACTGAGAGTATAACGGGGAAAATCATGGAATTTTGTAAAATTTGATAAAATTTCTGGAAAAATAACATGGTACCTGGAAAAATATTTAGGTATATTGCAAGTCACTCCATATCAGGGCAGAAGTATTTGATAGTTTACCTTCTGTCTGAGGGTCAGAACAATGCTGCATCATGCCATTGTGCACTGAATGTGCAAATTGCACATTTTCAAAGGGCAAGATGGGTAGTTTAGTTTTACCTGAAAGGAGTTGGAGAAGGGGTCTCCACCAGGCATCTAGTGTGCCTCTATTTCAGCAAAAATGAGAGCCCTCCTGGGTTGAAGTAGAGAGATTGGCCTGTATCTTAATAGTTTGTATAAAGTGCCTCCTCATAAAAAAGTTCAAAATTCATAATGTTGAAAATAAAACTGGATTTCTCTTTGAAAAACCTGGAAAATCATGGAATTTTGTCTGTTTAGAAAAGTGGGAACCCTGGATAAAGGAGAATCCGTCCTTGACGTTGCTGTGTGTATTGCAAGACACACCATGAGGATCATGAGGAACTGGCGGACGATCGCGTATGCCATAGATCTATGATGATGTGTCGTTATAGACGTTCATCAGTCATGCCAGTAATCAAAATATGTTTGTCATTGCCATTATCTCTTAAACGTTATTGCATATATTCTACTGGCTTTTTGATGTATTTGTTTTTTTCAATATCGGTAAGAATAATGGAAAATCATGATTCATACAAAATCATAGGTCTGGTTTATTTGGGGTTTACGGGTGATTTTTTGCAGTAAATTTGGGAATATTTCCCATACAAGGTGAAAAGCTTGTTTTGCGTAAGACAGGACTAATGTGAGGTGACATTGATCCCACAGAAAGTCAGATTGAAATAAACATTAGAAAACTCAGAACACCTTTGCTGACTATTATTTGATCAATTTAATGTTGTTGGCCATCTTGGATGGCAGCCATTCCAGAAATCACAAAATTGCTGCCGTGACTCTACTGTTCAACACAAAGTTACTTCTTTATTCTTTACTTGGAAATGTCAATTTTCTTTATCCAACTTGCAATAGCACAATCTTGGAAATTAAAAACCTGTGAAAGTTTAATTTTCATTTGTTTTTAAAAGATATATTTTCAACATAAATGCGCATATAAGAGCACTGGTTTTTATCTCATTTGATGACAGTTAAAGTGACCCATGCAATCTTGCTTTATGTCTTGACGTCACTGTTAAAACTTGCATTGTCTGTGGGTAGAGCTCTTGAGTACACCACCAAATTTGTTTGATACCCATCCTTGTGTGAAATTTATTGTAGCTATTTTTAGCTATATTAGGAAACTAATCATTAATTCAATACGAGTTGAAGAAATATTTGGTAATAATTATTGGTAAATGAAAAAATATCTGTTGGCCTGAGTAGAACTTTTGACACGTTCTTCAATTTTTAGGTTTACATTTCAACCATGTATTTGAACAAGAATCAGTCCATATAGGTGTAGTCCAGGGTGCTCTACAAGTCCTATTTTGGATTTTTTAATGTATTACTGTTTGGCTGTTTGGTGGGCCATTAAGTGCTGATTTTTCAACAATTTTTAAAACAAAGGGTATTTGGAATTTTGAGCCATAAATTGACATAAAGGTGTGAAAATATTTTCAATTGATGAAAATTTTTTGTTTAGAGTCTGAGCTGTGGCCATTCAACTTTCAACTTTAAAAATACATTTTGAGAATTTTTGAGATTGATAGTTCTCAGGTAAATTCACAAGGTGTCAATTTGTCATCATAGTCCAATTTGTGTGTAGTGAAAAGGGATGAGAGGTTAGAAGTGATAAGAGAGGTCAAGTGAACATTTTCTACATGGATGCAATGTGAAAATAAATATTTACTGGGACTATTGGGACAAATTTGCTCAAAATTTGGTCATCATAGCCCAATTTAAATGTTTCGAATTGGTTGGAAGGTCAAAAATGATATATGAGGTCAGGCTAAACATTTTTTAAGGTATCCAATGTGAAAATTAGGAAATATTTACTTGGGGCTACCAGGGGCAAATTTCTTGGAATTTTCGGGTAATGGTGCATGGACTTCATCAATTTGAATTGGAAATGATGATGTCAGTGGCTGTTTTGATCACATTTGGGCAATAACTAGTAGATCTAGATGGGGCATATGAATGTGTACATGTGACATTTACCCAGCACGCATATCTGCTCTAATACTGTTTTGATTCTTCCCAAATTGTTGGTGGGAGGTCTCTATGATCATTATTACTGATATATTTTAATTAGCAGGTCCATTAGGTCTTTTAAATGCTATTGAAATGAGTTGACACTTTGTTAAACATTTTCTGCAAATTATTGCTAATGGCAGGTGGGCAATAATAGAGGTTTTTGGTGAATTTCTGTTAACATTTGATATTTCTTTCAACCTTTTATAGTGGAGATAGACTGTAATAGTTCCTACAAATTGACATATTATTTGTCATTTTATCTGCTAAAAGTAATTGAACTTACAAAGTTTGAATTGGTTCTCTAGCAGCTATTTTTGGAACTAGTGCAATTGTGCAACACAATTGTGATTGCAAAACTTGTCTGCTCATTGGCTGAGTTACTGGCTTTGATGTTGAGAACTAAAAGTCAACATTCATGGACTAATTTTGTCTGCTAGCACCAATATAAACAAGATAAATTTCCTACATTCTTTAATAGATATGATTCACTGAATACATTCACTCAGTGAAAAATATTAAATGTGAAAAAGTCAGAGTTGGACTGGAAAAGAGGTTCACAAAAAAGTTGACACAATAAGGTTCACACATATTGATATCAATTTTGATAGCACATTTGGTGTTGACTGAAAACTCTTCAAATGTTTATGAAATATATTTTCAACCAATTTTCATGACCTTCATATGTAGTATCAAAATTGATGTATTTATGTGTGAACCTCATTGTGTCAAGTTTTTCATGAACCTTCTCCCTAGTCCAACTGTTTGACTTTTTGATATTTGACATCTTTTTGACATTTTGACATATTCCACATTTTACATACTACTTAGACCACCTCAGCCTTCACAGAGCTATTATTTAGTATTTAATTATTTGTATTCATTTACAAAGCTTGTAAATTTGTATTTAATATTTCTTTGTTAATGTTTAACTGCTAAGTACTGAACTTTTTGTGCCAGGTATTAGTAAATGGATACTAAGTACTAAATATGTACCGGTACTTAGTATTCAATTGGTGCATTGTTTATTATTACTATCCATTTACCAATAACAAGAATAATATTTTGTACATACTATTCATTTGCTAATGCTAAGATCAGTACTTAGATATAGTATTATTTTGCTTATACTTCAAATAAAAAGTAACAAAGAGGCTAACGTTCACTAGACGTCTTTTAGAAGGGGGGGGTGGGGTTGGTTGGTTGGCTTGGAGTCCTGGGTAGATCTTTGTCAAACGTATTTTTATACAACTTCCAAATTAGACGAAGGTGTTATGCAATTTTATAAGGCATAGATCCGGTTGAAAATAGATAAGAACATTTCATTGCTTTAGAGTTTTAACATACCTACTCATTAAGGTCCATTCACACCGAGCGGAAGCGAAAGCGAAAATTTACTTTGATGTTTGTCACTTATTCTTTGATATTTCTTTGCTGGGTCTTTGATCTTTTTTTGCTTTCTCCTTCGCTTTCGTTTGGTGTGAATAGGCCCTTCGGATATACACGAAATTGTAATTACGTGAAACGACAACTATTTGCGCAATACTTTATTCTACTAACGCGCTCTATTATTTACATTTTGAACAATTGATAAACGACATATGACATTATTCACAATGAATTCACTGTTACACGAATGTTGATTAATGAGGATTTCTCTCGAAATATTCAGGCAATTTGAGCCTGAAACGTGTGAGGTAAATAGTTATGTTCTCATGCGAAAACATTAGTGACTCGTTTGAGACAATAGTGAGGAACGAAAAAGATAAGTATTACCCTGACTAAATGGTGTGGTAAATAATGACATGCAGTATATATTATCTTGCTTGTTAGGAAGGAAAGAATCGGATCGTGGGATTGTTTTTAGAAGCTATTCCTCTATGTAACCAGGACATTTTATTGTCATGAAACGAATTCTATATATGGTATTGTTTCATGGATCAATGCGGGGAAAGGTAGGGAATGGACCTTCAGAGATAATATATTAATTGCTGAAGGATATATTTTGGAAGTGTAAATCCCGAGTAGTTTTATGCAGGGCTTGAGTCTTCTTGCTGTAAAATGGAATGCTTGTGGCGAGCAGAGAATAGTAGGGAGTAGTTTGCTAAATATTTTGTTTGGCCTTTACCTTAAAATTGTCTCGACATCTCTACTGATCTTGTATTGTATAAGCAAACCTCGTACAGCAATTATCACTTGATATTCGGTGTTGTCAACACACAAAAACAGACACCGACTAAATACATTGTATTGCCACATTCGCGGACCTGTGACAAACAATTCATCCACCTTGACTTCATTCTTCGAACGTGCCTTGGATTATTTTGCCTTAAGCATTTTCTCCATAATCCTCCAGCTGGTGCGATATATATCACAGACATTGATTATTCAGGAAAAGTTACCTGCAAAAAATATATTGAAAATTGTTTGTAGTTCTAAATATGTCTTCAGCATCTTAGAATGATATGTGAAAAGCTTGTTCATCTAGTTTTGAAAAGGACCAACCTCCTGAAGACTAGAACAATTATAATAATAACTGCAATGAGGATAAGGATTCCTACTACGCACCCTGTGGCAATTTGAACTGAAAATCAAGAAAAAATTATGGGTATTATTTCCAAATGACGAAAGGACGGATTTTTTTTCATGTACTTTAATTGACTGTTCTTGACACAAAATTTGGCCAGTTGCCTACCACTGTCCACGTTGTAGTAAATAGCTCCTGGATCCACAAAATCATAGGTATCAAATGTATTTCCATCCATATTCTCGCTATTAAAATGGTCTGCACTGCTTTTAATACTTCCACGATCATGGCTTTGTACTGTGGATGCCTGGTATCTGTCATCATCGTTGTAGTCATCAATGATAATGTTATTCATCTCCTCCTCTTCGTCATGATCCATTTTTACTTCATTCACTGAATAAGGCTTTTTGGCTTTTCGGATGTAATTAGACGTTCTGACCTGACCGCAATTTACCTCCACAAGACCTCCCCTCGAGCCTACATGAACATGCAGTGCAAGGATATAAGCATTGAAGTTAATTAATCAAACACAAACGTACTGTTTTCAAAAAATTACCAGTAATCTCTATCCAAAATCCCCTAGCTTCATGCAGAAAGTCTGAAACAAACTGCATTTTAATTTCTTGTCTGTCCAATTCGAGCCTCTCGGGTAACCTTTCTGCTCCGATGTATCCGCACTTTGTACCCCAACCAGATATTCTTAGGAAATCAGACTCACAAACACCCTACAAGAACAAAACGAGTTTTTGTTAAAGTTAAGCGTAACGCTATCACCCATTGAGAGAACGAATCTATATTTCCGCTTTGTTATGTATTTATATTTGTCAATAGAGAGGCTTGCACCATTGTAAGAAACATAGCTGCATCTCATTGTGACATGTTTTTGAAATTGGAGAATACCTGTCGTGTGTGGTTGAGAGAAAAGTCCAGAATTTGAAGTAGTATTCCAGGATCTTTTGTTTTAACTTTACAGGCACAGTTGAGATTGGCAGTGTAATTAGTCTCTGGGTAATTTGTTGTTCTGATGAAGACTCGTTTACTAGTTACAACAGTAGGATTGCACATGTCATATGTCTGGTATTCTAAAATGAGAAAAAGATAAGATTGAAACAATTATTTCTTAGATATTTATGAAATGAAGTTTGCAGTGGGTCCCGGGACCATACCCCGCTTGTGAAAACTGGTCGAACAAAATACAGAATTTATGTTTCTTGCCCCACCTCTGCCCGCTTCTGGATCGGCAACTTTAATTTCAGAAAGAACCATATAAATTGAGTAACCTGCACAGATGTAGGGGTATTTGTATTTGTCGTGACTTAGTTACAGAAAAAATACTCACTTGGAATGCAAGTATAGTTGACCTGCATGTAGTTGGCATAAACCCTGCAGTTCATCAGAAATGGGTTCGACACATACACAGAACACATGTATCTCCCCATGCAGTTCTCATGCAGATCAGTGTATTGGATACAATGATTGTCCCTACTGCTGTACCTGCAAGGACATACAGAAATTCATGTGAACGACGTTTTCTAGTAACACTTATGTAAGTATTAGGAACTGTTAAAACCACAGATGTGACAGAGGGTTTAGTTCGAGAGTAACATTGGAGCGTGATGACCTTTTTGCACTTAAACACTGGGGCATGGACAACAGTGGCGTGTAGTAACCTTTTTTTGCACTTCAACATAGGGGAATGGTGACCTTTCTGTACTTCAATACTTATGCATGGGGCATGGTGACTTTTTAAAATTAAATCATTGTTGCATGATCCCCACCTTAATCATAATGCTTAGTAACCTTCTTGAACATAAAATACATCATTTGCAGCCAATAACATGTGTCCCCCCGCTAGTCAAAAAATCCACTCTTTTATCCGTGAAACATGTGCAGGTGGCTGCAATTAAACTGCTTAACGAATCAACAAAGACTAGAATTTTCCGTCTATATAGTTGGAAAATAATTTACCGTCTGAGTCACATAATGCCTTTTATGTAACTTAAATTTGTATGAAACGATTTTAAAATTTGTTGGTCGGGCAATACGTTTCTAAAGAATAGGTTTTCATACCAACAAGTAGAATTTAGTGGTGGAGCTCCGTAGAAAGCCTGGTGAATTTTAATCATTTGTGCACTCGGACATCGAAGGTTGAGGGTAGGAACGCCTTTTACATGGAAGCATTGACTTCCTGTTCTCATTTGATAGTGTGTCTCATCACTAATACCTGAAAAATTACATTATAACGTATTTATGAGATATTTTAAAGTCTTTTGATTGGGTACTGATAATAGTTCATTGCTACATCCACTGATATCCCGTTGGGTGATGTGTGAATTACATGAATCCTAGTTTTGGTAGTTCAATCTTCCTATTGAGTCTCCCCAATAGAAACACATTAGATTCCTGCAACAATCTATGTGTGACATTTGGCATTTACTGAAAAGGAGTAATTATTAATAACTAATTATCTATGAGTTCCCGTTTTTTTTGCAAATGGTAAAGAGGAAGATGCACATCGGTTGCGTGATATTACACTGTGACGAAAGTGATGCAATGTGGATATTACATCTCTTTCTATTTTCATGTTTATTTGTGCAATATCATAGAATTTGGTGTGTTTTTTTTTTTTTGGGGTATATTGTGTGCAATGTGACAAATCATACCCGCAATCGCGTTGCATAAAAATCAGTCGAGAAATATACTATGAAAACCTCCAGGAGACTGAGTTGCAAAGCATGATCTTCATAAGTTAGTTCATCTTGACTTCGGTCATTGCAACCCTCAAAATAGTCAATATATTAAAATATTTGTATTGCTAAGAGCACTTACCTCGATTATACTGACAATTGCCTAGGTGCAGAATTGTTAAGATATGTAAGACACGTATGGACCGTAAGACATGATTAATCCACATGATTCCAGTGGTGTGCATGGGGGATTGAACTCCAATGAGGAGCACCCTCTGCCATGCATCAGTCACTACCTTGAACTCATCAGATCATGGTTGCCAGTACCATGTCTAGTTGTTTTCACATTATTCGCGTGGTCAATTTTTTTCTATCTGACCATTATTTTAGTACAGGAAATCTATTCGACTGGTTCAGTGGTTGTAAGCACAATGTAATTTAAAGTAGAAAAGTATTGTGAACTAGGCTAGTGAAAATTACTCAATGTGTTACCAAGGTTAGTGCATGCAGCAGCTTGCTTTAATGATGTACTGTCCTTTTCGCTGGAGGTTCTAACTTGACCGTAGCTAGATAGAGTTGTCCCTGTAACTTCAAGAAACTTTCCCTGTAAGAGTAGCGAACAGTGACATGATCCTTTACAAAAGTTGCATTCAAGTATCAAAAACAAACTTATCCCTTAAATGGCTCTGTAGTTTAAATATTGTACAGTAATAAAAGTAGTAATGGCAGCAGTTGTTACATGACTTAATTTGATAAATGGACTGGCACACCCAGCTAGGGCACAGTACTGAGTGTATCCAAGTTAGAAAAGAGCCAGGAATGTCACTGTCCATGCAAAAGTACTTTAATGTGCAGCTGTTACTTATCAGAGTTGGCAGGCCAAGCCATTAGTGGCCAAGCGCAGTCTCACTTGGAGTTTTCTTTTGTATTTTAAAAGCAAAATAATTTGTTATGATCGTAAATCAGGTTCTCGAATACATATTTCGTGCACAGCGGAAGAAATATGATTTTTTACCCGCCTTTTTGGTAATAAAAACAGCATGAAAAGATCGACTGAGAAGAATGGAATATGTGCCGTGCACCACCTCGCAAAATCCGGCAATGGCAATCAAAGTATCATCAGAGATTCTGATGGAATTTACTTAGCAACTGCTAAGAGCTGGGGTATATTGTAAATCGCAGCTTACACGGAGGGTGCATCCGGGAGTTTCAATCATTACTCGGTGTGCAAATGCCATTGACGAGAATTAATATAAAATTGAATTTATTCGTAATATTCTCTTTCAAGAGGCATTTAAGCTGAGTTGAGATCCAGTTTGTATTTTTCATTGATTGCAAATTATGGCAGTGATAGTAATGCGACGGTCCAGAAAGTACCTATGTAGCCGTCGACTACACATCCAGTAAGATGGGCAGCCAATGGCTATAGAATGTTGAATG
>JBCAUG010028987.1:0-10342 GCA_038406175.1 Haplosyllis leylae
GAGAAATCGTGAGATTTCACCAAAAAATATTTCCCATTTAAAGAGCAAAGCTGTTTACAACAGCTCTGCTAAAAACTCGAATGCCTCATTGCGACGCGAAGCTTCGAATGAAAGGCTTTCTTGCATGAAATGTTCTTCACGGAACATCGGACGTAATTATCGAATCAAGATTGAATGCCCATCAGGATTCTGTTAGTCAATAATTTATACGTTCATTGAAAGCTAACAATTGAAGAGATGATAAGAATTCTCTAGCAAAATCCCGTGTACAAATTGCTCGATGTTTTTGGGTGTTGGAATGTAGCCGCCTGCGTGTATAATTTCGTGAGACTGTATAATTCACACAATTCTAACTGCCAGTCATTCGTTCAGCATCTCTTACGCTTCAGTCTCCTTGAGTAACAACTAATTTTCTTTTTGATTGGAGGAACTATTTAGTTGCCTGGATCGTTGTGCCCAAAGATGGGAACATCGAAATTTTCTACGACACCATGAGACCACTAAAATCCCACCCACTACAGTATTACTGTTGCCATTCTTACAGTTACTATGGTGAGTTCAGAGAACTTTTAAAAACAAGCAAAGCATCAAGCTAAGTTTTTATTTTACTGTACTACGAGCAATACAGTATAAAATTAGACGGACTATACAGTGTAACCATAGTCTTCATTGACCATTGGTATTGATATTAAAAGGATATTATTCGTAAATTTATGCGGACGTGACTATTTTCCATTTGACAGGCAAGATCCAGTGTGACATAAAGGTCCGTGACAATGTTCGATTCCGGATTGAGAACGGGATGTCACTGATCTGATGGACATTGCGCTATTGTTTCGTCGTCCATGATGAATGATTCTCATGGGTACAGTCTGTTGTGTTCTTCCACCAAACCTAATAGATGTCTTGACTTCAATGGACATCATTCTGGAGACGTTGCTTCTACATAAGATGTTCCTGTAAGCCCTCCTAAACCGTTTGTTTACACAGAAATAGATGATCCAGTTGATGCTGGAAGAGCTCCACAGCAACATTACTCCGATGAAATAAACCCAGTAAGGGAAGTTTCTAGCAGTGTCTATGGCGTACAGAATTGATAAGGGCAGATAACTGATGACGAATGTGATGAAGATGATTTTTACAGTCCTTAGCAGGGCAAGGTCGTTTTTCACGCGGCTGTAGTTCTGTGGTTGCCATGAATTTTCACCATTGACGCTGTGGACTGACTTGAATGTTTCTCTCGATTTACAGTAAATCTTTACGTAGGAATATAAAATCACCAGAGCGGCAATAGAGAGGAAAACTACCTTCTTGAGAACTCCTCCAAGCTTGAAATTTGTGTGGTGAACAGAACATGATTCTCTTGTTGAATTGAACATTTCCTTCCCTCATCTTTGGTACGGCAGTAATAACTGACAGTGCAATTGGCATCACAAAGATGAATAACAAAATCACAAGAACAGCCTTCCAGTTGGCTATTTTCTGTCCTATTCTAGGATGAACAATGACAAGATATCTAAAGAAGGCAACCGCTGTAATGTGCAGAACACTTTCCAGGATTGCCAGATTACTTGCAAATAAAGCATAGAGACAAACATTTCTTCCATGCATCCAATGACCAGTTACATAAGTCTGAACATAAAGTGGTTTGACTGCAACATTTTGGAATATGTCACACACAGCCAGGGATATTATAAAGGCATTTGCAGCTTTACACAAGTGTTTGTTCCATACAACACTTAATATTACGAGGAAATTGCCAAATCCCCCAGTGATGATGAGGACAACACCGACAACGACTCCCCACAACGATATTTCATTTGGTATAGGTCCATCATCCAAGGACGAGTCCATGGTTCTATTAAAATCATTGGAGTAATTTGTTCCAGATAGAGTGATAACGCTGCTGTCCATTATCATTAATGTTCGTTCAACCTAAAACAAAAGAGAAGATTGATTCTATTTTTAATGAAAATCACATCAGAATTACCATAAATCATCATCAGGAGCAAAAGTTCCGTACAAGAGTCTGTCGTGGCTTTAGGAGTAGCCATCACAGCATGCATAATATGGAAAGAAAAGGATAAGCCTTAATAATGCAAAATGCAATACATAAAGGTAGCTTACATGAGTTTGCGCACTCTGCTTTTGTAAGTGTCAAATATTTTATGAAGCATACATATTCTAGCTAAAGTCAATTACCCTAAACAGCCTTTATCTGTAAGATTTTGATTAAGATATTTTCAAAAAATTACAATTTATTTCTGTAAGATCTGACAGATCTGCCCATAGTGAAAAACTAGATTGAGCCTAAACATTCGAGTTTTTCACGATAAGCACAGAATTAGTAGTTATTTGCATCCATGTAAATGTGGTAAAATTTTTTATGAAAAATCATTAATTGATATCATAGTACTGTGCAAATGAAAAATCAGAACTTTAATCAATAGTATTAGCCTATTAGAAGTGTAACTTTCAAATGATTATTCACCACGTAAATGATTTCTCATTACAACTCGATAATTCTGGAATTCAATACGAGATTTGCATACACATCTAATCTTATCGTGAAAAACTCGATTTCATTACGTCTTGTCCAATAGTTAATTTGTGTAGTGGAAGATAATTCGCAACATACGGAGATTAAAGAAAGATTCCGTAAATCATTCACCGAGTTGTAATTAGAAGTGTAAGTGCGCAACTGAGATCAAATACCAAGATACAACACGCAGTTTAATGTTAAAAATACATCCGATGTACAGAATTTCCCTAAAAATTAACACCAGAAGAACAATTCCTTTCTACACTGGAATGAATTCGAACTTATGATTCCATATTTTTGTTGTTTACACCTATCTCAATCAATTTATTTCACTGAAATCAGGGTCAACTAATGATTCTGCTAACGTGGATCAAACGCAAGTGCAAAAATAAGTCAACAACTAATATTTGAAATTCCGTATAATATTAATAAAAGGAAAGTATTTTTGGATGTCAAGAGATTACTTTCAGTTCCTTTATAAACAATTTCTCTCTTTCCAGGAAGACCATCTTACCTGATGCGTTAAGTCTCCAATTTTATCTTCCTAAGACAATCCATTTGTCCCACTCTGATTCTCTTAAGTTGAGTACGTTTGACTCAAATGAATAACTGGATGTCCGAAGTTAAGCACAGTTTTGATTTCGGCGCAGCTTCTGTTTGCCTTTTCCCGAGGAGCAGTGCTCATCTTCTGGATTGCCCATGCTCAATATGTGAACGTGATTTTGTGCATTAACCGTCTGCTGAATACATTTCACCTTCACAATTACAACTTGTAGCAATAAAACTTCTGAATATTCAATACAAACGTTCGTACATCATTATATTCTCATCACCCGCCTTGAAGTTTCTTTGAGATGACATCAGAAAGAAATAGATAACAAGATGCATCCACATACTTTGTATCTCCGAGTACGTTTCAGAATTTGAGCTTTCTCCAAATTTGGCAACATTGACAATCGAGCTTTTCACAAATCAAACGAAATTGGCAACAATGGCAATATTCGCATCACAGGCCATTTGGATCTGACACTCTGCTCTCTGAGCCACTGAGGCATTGTCTTTTCTTCTTGTACCACTACAATCTTGGACTTAGATCATTTAGTTGGAACCAATAGAGCGTGACCATATGCAAATCTTAGATCTCCCAAGCAGCACATGCCTTAATGGCTCAGAGAGCAGAGCATCAGATCCAAATTGATGAGGTCCTTTGATGCCAATATTGCCATTATTGCCAATTTACGAATCGGGTTTTCCCACATAAATTCAATTTTCCCTTATTGGTAAGTCCTTATTTGAAACTCCATGATTAGAGTGCTATAATGTAGTAGCCTAACGTTAAGTCGAAATAACTACAAGGGTACTATGATAATAACTGTGAAAAGTTACATGTTAATGAGAAGTCCACATGGCAATTACAACAAAAAATCTCTTCAAAGTTGAATTTACCCTGTCTATCTCTCACGAATGGATCGCATTCTATCAACATGTCTTACCGCACCCGTACTACGTAAGCAGCACTGGTGATGAGAGAATGTCAGCTTCGTTTTCCGAAGATATTGTAAAAAGTAGTCGGACTACGTGATCAAGAGGCAATCACTAATTTTGTTGGATTTGTCTGTATCGGGAGACATAGCCTAGTCTAAATAAGCATTCATTTAGCTTAACGGGGATAAAATTCGGCCATCAGTAGACTCTCTCCCCACCCGGAAATGTATACACGTACACTACATTCTTTTCTCATGTCTCCATAATGATTGTACCATTTAATTCCGAAGTCAGTGCATTTAGAAACAGAAACCGGCTGCTTTGTGCTGCGGAGCTTTTGGAGTGCAAAAAAGCTAAAAACCTACTGAATCGTGCTGGTTAAATCAACTACAAATTGTGCGCAAAAGCGCATAATTCTTGATTAAAAGTCTCTTTCTATGCGAATTTGAGACATAACATAACAATTTTCTATTTGAGAATGTAATATTCCAACCCAGACGTGGTTTTCAGCAACATGAAATTGCCACTGAAAATTTTGAATAAGATCGTAAACTTCGCAGCTGTTGAGATATACAGTGTAGGTTTATGAATTTAAGGAGACAACAGTTGCAAGCTGCAACATTACTTGTGGAAGCACTTGCGACGAATATGACAACACTTGTCATTAACTTCTTCTTGGCATGCAATTTGTAAGCATACTTTATTCCATGTGCTAACCAGAGTCTCAGAAAAAGTCAAATAATGGATAACATAATTCGTGCACGTGTAAAGCTTGGAATTATCTAAATCATTCGAGTGAATAGAAAGAGAGAAATTGGAAGGAACCATTGTGACAGGTAGATTTTATGTGCACCAATGTGGAGAAAGTCAAAAAAGCATTTGCACTGCACCGGAGACCTTTCGTTTTTCTCTCAACGTACTGAGTAGATTTTTTCCTCCTCACCAGTTTCCAGCACTCATCAAGTGACAACCCAAGAGACCCTAAAGGCTGGTTTTGGGCTCGTGTGCTTAATTTTCTTTTCTAAGAAAGTTTGGTCTCGCTTTGTTCAACTCAGTTTTATTGTTTTACAAATTGTTTCACATTATATTATTGTCTAAATTAAAATCTAAATTATAACAATGATAAGTACGGTACAGTTGTAACGAGAATATGCACATGCATGACGTTTGGAATTCAGAGAAAAGTTTGACTTTGCAGCCCACAGCTTATTGGTTGTAATGCTGTTTACGGTATTTCATTGGGACCCGTTCAAGATTTAATATAAGTCGTGTGAAGAAAATAATGTCGTGGGACATTTGGGAAATTGTAGGCACCAGCCCATTAATGAGTAATCTCACCCCAAAGATGAACCAAACTTTCATTTTTCTCAAATTTTGGATGATGAAACTTTTTGAAACTTTACAAAATCTCTCAAATGTGAAAATGAATATTTTTCAGATAAAAATATTGAATAAGATTACTCTCCTTCTATTTATAATTTACAGTTTTATCAAATGTAAAGTATTAGTAAATCTCCATGGTCCACTTGGCTGTGACAATGCATTGTAATTGGCCAACTGACCATGCTATAGATCACAGTTTAATTGGGTTAAACAGACTGACAATACAGCAAATGTTCAACGAGGTTTCACTGTTGATATTTTCTGATGAAACACATGGCTTTGACATCACAGTCCCAAAGAACTACAATTGATTTTTGCCTAAAGTGGATCATTCTGCCAACATTGCCAGGATTGTATTAGTTGAATATTGGATCAGTTGTTGAATTAAATTTTTGTTAAAGATTTGCCAAAGATTTAGCAAAGATTTTACAAGGTTTTGGTAAAATAATATTGATTGCATGGTAAATATTTATCAAATATTTGGCAATGTTTTATTTAACCATAAAGTTTCATGGCACCATAAATGATCCCTTGCCTGTTTTACCAAGCAATGAGCAAGATCTTGGTCATGAAAGCATAGTCAACACTTAGTTATTTTACCAAGTGTGCAAGGTGCATGGTATTGTGTGTTTTGGAGATGAGATTGCCAATGCAGAGAAGTCATGACACCTTAGCTTTAGACATTTCTGCCTAAAAGTGGTGTCTCAATTAAATCTTTATTAAAGATTTGGCAAAGATTTGACAATGATTTTGTAATGATGCAGTTATCATCCAGGACACCAGTGTCAGGCAGAAATGTCTGAAACTAAAGTGTCATGACTTGTCTGCATTGGCAAACTGGTCTCTAAAACAGACAATGTCATGGACCTTGCACACTTGGTAAAACAAGTAGGTGTTGACTGTCTTTCCATAACCAAAATCTTGTTCATAGCCTGGTAAAACAGGCAAGGGATCATTATGTTTAAATAAAATGTTGCCAAATATTTGATAAATCTTTACAAAGTGTTCAATATTATTTTACCAAAACCGTGTGAAATCTTTGGCAAATCTTTAACAAAAATTTAATTCAACAACTGATCCAGTAGTATATCAACCAAGACAATTCTGGTAACATTGGCAAAATGATCTACTTTAGGGAAAACTCGCTTAAGTAGGCATTTTACAAACTGGGATTTGCAGACAAACTTGTGTTGGTAATCTTTGCATGGATGTCAATGACGCGTTTATTCAAGATAGATATGTTCTTTATATTGCAGGTGAAAGAGTACTTAAGAGCAAATGGACAATTCCACTAACCTACTGAGGATGATTAGCAACAGGACCTTCGTTCAGACGGCAATTGATGATGTCAACCGTCAGGATGATGTTCCTTTTCCGAGTACCATTTCATTATCAGGAACACTTATTGGAATCGTTCTCGTTGCCACTGGAGTATTTGGAAATATTTTGGTGATATTCAGTGTTGTGCTGAAGAAACACCCGTGTAAGGCCTCCAATGTCTTTATTATATCACTAGCCTTGTGTGATATATTCCAAAACGTAGCTGTGAAACCACTTTATATTCATACCTATGTGACAGGCCAGTGGAATTTCAGAGATGATGTTTGTACTTATGCTTTATTCGCAAGCAATCTTGCCATTCTGGAGAGCATCATACACATTACATCTATTGCTTTCTTCAGATATCTTGTGATTGTTCATCCCAGAATAGGACACAGATTTGCAAGCTGGAAAGCTGTGTATGTAATTGTGTTACTGATATACTTAATTCCTGTGGGGATCACACTTTTGGCTGCCTTGCCCAAAGCATCAGAGGGAAATGTACAGTTTAACAAGAGAATCATGCTTTGTTCATTTGTTAGCCACAAAGAATTTAAGATAGGAGGAGTACTGAAGAAAATATTGTTTCTGTCAATGGCAGCTCTGATAATACTTTATTCCTATCTTAGGATTTATTTAAAATCACGAAACACCTTGAAATGTGTGCGCAGTGTACAAGGAGTGCAACCGCTTTATTATACCAGAATTAAGAATGATTTAGCTCTACTGAAGACAGTCAAGATTATTTTCACAACATTTGTCATAAGTTTTCTGCCATTGTCGGTTTTGTATGGAGTTGATACTGATCGTGATTTTCCTTACTGGGTTTACTTCATCGGAGTGATGTTATTGTGGAGCTCCTCAAGTACAAATTGGATAATCTACTTCTGTGTCAACAGAAGATTTAGAAGGGCATACAAGAACATTTTTGGTGAAATGTTATTTTCCAGACTGGTGTCACTTAATGTTCATACTTCACATAGAACCTCTCGATGACCGCAAGCTTTTCTTTTAAAGTCGTCCAGATGTCACCGAAGTGCGAAGAAGCGCCCGTTAGTGCCTGGCATTCAATCGGCTTAAGCTAAAACACAGCGACCACCTACTCGTTCCAAACCAATGTGCCATGTTTCTCACGAACCGAAAAAATTTTTTTCAATTCGCCTGCAAATCATTTGTACATTTTACACACTCTAAGATGAGTGCAAAAATTCAAACATATTTGATAGGAGCATATAGGGTTAAGGTGCCCCACCCATCTTTGAGTATCATCTACATTCACAAAATGGTGAAATGGCATTTGCAGGTCCCAAGCATGGGCCCAAAATTTTGGGACAAAAAGGCAAAACCAACCACTAAGGCGACTCATTGGCATCATATCTTATCTTTTGGAAAAAATATCCTCAATTAAAATCACTCCAAACAGTGCTTTAACTTTCAACCTCCAACATGTACACGGAGTAGGAAAGAGTTTGGAAAAGTACACTCAACATACATGTGTCTGCAAATCGCTAAACCACATTGCTACCATGTCACTCACACATCACCCAGAACCACATAACAATGTTAACATGGCAAATTGATCAATTGATCTTCAATGAGTCCTATCTTTACTAGAGAAGAGCACTGTTTGTTCCTTTAGATGTAACTGCAGGGTATGATATCAAGACTTGAGCAAAAGTCCACAATTATTCCTGATCAACAAGTCAATAGAGTAAATAACTTTTGACAGGTCAAATGTGGTGTTTGAACTTTCCCATAACAATAATGACTCAATTTACATAAAACTTCACAGATCACCACCAAGGAATTTCTAGCTAGATCTATGTCCACTTGTGGACATAAAATTAAACACAAAAGATTCCACTGTACAAAGTTTTTGCAAGGTCCGGAATGTTCAGGTTTGTAAATTGGGACACCAATAAGAACTCATCACCTTAACAAGACACATGAACTAATTGAAAAATGATGGATACAAACATAAACCTACACCTAGCCTACACACATTAGATATGAACATAAATTGTAAGCTTGACACGAAGAATCTGATCTCAGGTTATCTAATCCTATTTATGATGAGGTTACAGCTAGCTGCAAACAGATAGCAACTAGTCTGATCCTGAAGACTACATAATATTTATTCCGGTTTTTGAGATAAGTTTTGCAGGCAAGATGGGACTGAACACATTTCAATGAATACCCCACACCGACAAAAACTCAATTACCATCCTGACTCAGTTGTCAGACAAATATGGTATCTGTTAGCAATGATCTGGAAACAGTTCGAATGAAATGATGGAATATTCAGCAAAATTATGCATCATAAAAGGGAGAAGAGAGAATGAATAAACTTATTAAGGTCTTCCTTTCAAGTGGCTTTGTAAAAAGAATGCCGTTGGACACCTTCAGATTTCATTCAAGTGATTAAATTGGCTTTCGTTAGAATGATGGACTTGACTTGAGGATAAGACATTGAATCAAACCTCGGTCTCTCGAATTCCAGGCAAGCCTTGTGGCACCTGAAGATCAAGGCAAGAGTGTACGTGAATAATTGGTACTGAAACACCCTGAAGGAACAGCGCAAATTTCGGACGTATGCGTGAAGGTCAGAAATTTCAGACTAATACGATGACTACTTCCGGTCCGCCATTTTGAACAGGCAGTGAAAATTCGTGGTCAAGAAGAACAGGCGTTTATAACGTATTATCGGAATTATTTATGATATACAGGTGTCATTTGAAAGGTAAGATAATTGTTAACACATTTATATGTTTGAGGATCACTGTCATAGAGTAATAGTCGCGTATAATGTCTGCCAATGAGTTGTAGTAAAATGAAGTGAAATCAACATGTTTACAAATCATGTGGTGGAGCTAAAATGAGTTAGTGCAAGTGTAAATTTGAATGGGTAGTTATGTCACATAATATTTGACATCCGACTGACATTGAGAAATAGTAAGAAATGTGTGTAATTACTGTTATATAATGATGTGATGAAATAAATGTCAACATAATTTCTGACATGGAAATTTAGACTGTCAGTAATTTCTGAAACTGACTATTTATTTCTGACACACAGAAATGTACATCAGTAATTTCTGACAATAAAAGTAACATAAACAATCAGTTGAGTTGAAATTCTGACACTGAAGATAATCCATGTCAGAAATTCGGACTTGGCATTCATATAAAAATTCTGACTGGAATGAAATTTATTTGTGGTTCTCCTTCAGATGGCGGATTACATAGTGGATGATGATATCGCTGAACAGTTGAAGAAAACACCATTGAAGGGTGTACGAATAGTTCTGAGAGACATAAATGAAGAAAGTGGTCTTACTGCTGAGAATATTTCCAGCAATATTGATTCGCAAAGTGAATGTGTTAACATCGGCAATATGCCAAAGGACAAATGTAACAAGAACTTGGAAAAAAGTGATGTTACTGACAATGTAGATCCCATTGTAATCGGCACTGTGAAATTGGAGAAAGATAATATTTCTACCAAACGGAGCAATGATGATGTAGAGGACTCAGCATCAGTCCTTAGTAAAAAGTCGGCAACTACAGCTAGTAGTACTTGTAGCAGCACTTCCACGGAGTCTGAGGACAGTG
>JBCAUG010028998.1:0-10342 GCA_038406175.1 Haplosyllis leylae
AGGACCATCACACCCTCCCAAAGAGAAATATCACTGTAAAAAGGAGGCAAATGGTCCTGGCCTTCTCAAATTGCATCCATGGGTAGAGTACAGTATCCTTGACACATATACCAAGCCACTAGCCAATCTGACAAGGTAAACTGCCCTCCCAAGTCCTCTCATTTTAGGACCACCACACCCTCCCAAAGTCAAATATCTTCTGGGAGGAGGAAACAATGGCTGGTCTAGCAGTAGTACCACAGGAGCTTTTGCCCCACATGGATTGGAATGCAGAGGACAAGCTTGTGGCCTGGATGTACTTCCAACAAAGGCTCAAGCTGTACCACACAATTGCAGGTATCCTGGACGAGGCCAAAGTCAACATCATGCTATTCTTTGGAGCAAAGGAGGCACATAAGAGATGGACAACCTTGAAGGACCTGCTGAAAGACCACACCAAGATGACAAGGTCTTCATGGCCTCTGCTAAGAGCTTTGAGAAAAGCTCCTTACATTGGCAGGCCAGGGATGAGTACCTTTCTGACTACAAGCAGGGGAAGTACCAAACCACAGCAGAGCTAGACATCTACATTAAGGATCTGATCAGAAGATGCCAATTCAACCCCACCGAGGTGGAGTCACATAACATTGACCTTCTGTATCATTCTACTCCTCATTTTAAAGTTAGAAAGTATGTACATAGTGCCAATGCTGAAGATATCACTTATAACAAGATGATAGAAGTAGCCAAATAACACAAAAGGACCTGCCAAGAGTATCAAGCCCATAAACAGGTCCATTCAACTTGTGTGTATTATGCCCCTCCCCCTGTTCAAACTAGTACTTTTGTCCCAAGTAAAAAGCCATGCAGCAAGTGTGGAAGGAGCCACAAGTATGGGGACTGCCCTGCTCACAGTGAGACATGCAACAACTGTGGAAGGCTCAACCATTGGACCAACCAGTGTAGAAGCAGACACAGAGGCTCATCAAGTGGCAGAACCCCCTCCCCACATTGCTCACAGAA
This sequence comes from Haplosyllis leylae, assembly GCA_038406175.1. NCBI lineage: Eukaryota > Metazoa > Annelida > Polychaeta > Phyllodocida > Syllidae > Haplosyllis > Haplosyllis leylae. Next base: position 1,003 of record JBCAUG010028998.1, read on the forward strand.
ACAGAGAAGACCATCGGGCAACAGACCATCAAACAAACAAGGAGGTAAAGGAGGACCCAAGTCTGGTGGCTACAAGAAAGGTGGCACTCCCAAGAAGAAGGGTGCTGGCTCAGCCACAAGAAAACATTCAAGGCTCACTCCCTGGAAGTTTTGCTTGCACGACCAGCACACCCTCCTAAAGGGAAATATACTGGTTCAAGTGAAACAAGCATAAGTACTGTGGACTCCTTCAATAATCAAGGACCACCACACCCTCCCAAAGAGAAATATTCTCCTGGGAGTGACACAATTAAGACAAGTACCAATTCTTTTGTATGTTATGCATTAAGCAATTGCAATGAGAAGCTTGGCCAAAGTAAAAAGGCCTTTACTGGCATGGACAGTGATGGCAAAACAGAGATCATCACTGATTTAAAATGTAATTACAAAGGCAACTTATTTGCCATGGAAGTCAAGGTAGACCCTAGATCTGAGACAAACTGTATACCATTGAGTCATTTCAGGAGACTGTTCCCCACACTGGTCAACTCAGATGGCCTACCCAAGGACACAGCCCTGGAACCAACTCTGGCTCAGTTCAAGGCCTATGATGGTAGCATTCTACAGTAACACAGATGGATCATAGTGCCCACTCAGAACATCAGTGACAAGAAGTTTCATCCTGTCAGGTATTATGTGGTGAAGAGAGAAGAGGCCAGGATCCTCATCAGCCATGCCACAGCAACTTGGCTGGGCCTGGTGAAGGTACTATGCATCAACAAGGCACCTAAGGCAAGTACCATCTGTTACTAAGAAGAAACTCACAAAATAATTCTCTTCTTTCAGGACTACCACACCCTCCCAAAGAGAAATATTCCCTTTAAGGACCATCACACCCTCCCAAAGTGATATTCAGCAACTCGTAAGTTTCATAGGAATTGTAATGTATATGGGAAACTGTGCCACATTTAAGTCACCATGCTGAGCCACTCCATGCAATACTAAAGCAAGATGCTTTCTTCACAAGGGACTAAATGGCAAATGTGAGCTTCCAGAAAATCAAGGACCAAATTGCCAAGACAGCCAGCCAACTACTGAGATACTATGACTATACCAAGCCAGTGACTGTACAAGCTGATGCTTCACAAAGAGGGCTTGGTGTGTGCTTGGTTCAAGAAGGCCAACTGATTGCTTTTGCCAGCAAGAACCTTACGGACACTGAGACCAGGAATGCCAATATAGAAAGGGAACTTCTTGCTATTGATTTTGCCTGCCAGCACTACAATACCTACATACTTGGCAGACAATTCATGGTGGAGTCAGACCACAAGCCCCTGGAGATCATACATTTGAAGAGACTTGCGAGTGCCCCTCCCCAGCACCAATGAATGCTGTTACAGCTCCAGCGATATGATTTGACCATCAGGTACAAGCCAGGTAAAGAGATGCTGCTCGTTGATGCATTGAGCAGATGTCCCTCCCAAGGAAATGAAGAAATCAAGCTGGACATGTGTGTTGACTATGTGGCCTTTAACAAGGCCTGGATAGCCAAGCTGAAGGAGGCAACAACGCATGACCCAGTTACAAGCACTGTACATCAGCTCACTCAGCAAGGTTAGCCATATCAAAGAAGGCACACTCCCCAGATGGCCAGGGTGTACTGGGACTTCAGAGATGAGCTGTCCACAGATGATGGCTCATTACTGAAAGGACCATGTATTGTCATTCTGTCCTGTCTCTGTGAGGAGTACCTTGAAAAGCTTCACCTAGGACATCTATCAGCAACCAAGATCCAACAGAATACCATGCAATATCTGTATTGGCCTGGTCTGGATGCAGACATCACCGACTATGGGAGGAGGTGCCAGGAATGCATTAAATCCTCATGCCCTCCCAAAGAGCCATTACAGACTCACAATGTCCCTCAACAGCCCTGGGAGAGAATTGTGATGGACCACTTTATGAGGAGTACCAGTTTTGCCTGCATCAGGGACCATCTCCAGGAGCTGTTTGCTGTAGAAGGTACCCCGGATGAAGTTATGAGTGACAATGGCCCACCTTTCAGTAGCAAAGAATTTAACATCTTTCTTTCAGGTCTCGGCATAAAGCATTGGACCTCATCACCAAACTATCCCAAGAGTAATAGCTTCATTGAGAGACAGGTGCAGACCATGAAGAGGACCATAGAAAAGGCCTTGGCCATGGGCAGATGTTTCCAAGAAGCCCTGACTGGCTTGAGAGCACAACCACTCAGCGATGGACTGCCCTCACCAGCAGAGATACTAGAAAGGCAACCCCTCTAGACATCACAGCCATAATTTCATTGCAGGCCTAGTACATTAAGCAGCATGACAAGGCAAGATGGGCAAGGTCACAGAGGGCACTGGTGATTGGGGAAGAAGTGTATCATTTAGCATCTAACAATAATTGGCAACTAGCCACTGTTATAGGTACCAGAGACTCAGGGAGAAGCTATGACATTGCTCCACCAGAGGGAACATCACTGAGGAGGAACAGGTCTCATTTGAAACCAAGATGCTTTGATATACCAATAATCAATGGCAATTTCAAAAATTTCATTTCAGGACCTGCACACCCTCCTAAAGTGAAATATTCTGTCATTTCAGGACCACCACACCCTCCCAATGTGAAATATATTAGCAATAAAGAGGCAAAGTGCTGTTCTTTCAGGACCAGCACACCCTCCGAAAGTGAAATATTCCCAGTCCATACCAAAAATAACAATCAAAAGAATTTTCTATACTGCCTATGACTCTTATATTGCAGAGACATTGGTTCCACTGAGAAGTGCCATCAAGCCAAGGAAGCTGACCAGGTTTGACAGGGACCCAGTGACCAGTGTCAGACACATTCCAGCGAGATGTACAACCAAATCTACTACCACCCCCAACTGTCTCAGAGGACCTTTGATGCACAAGACCCCAGTTTGCTGATACCATTACAGATGTCATAACCAATACAGGGCACAGTGTCTGTCTGAAGACCTCAAGGAGAATGAGGCTGGAGAAACTAATGACACTTCAAAAGCTCATTCCCTCCCCCAACAGCCATGCACATGACCAAATCCAGGCTCAAGGAAGTGACAACAGCTCCAATCATAGCATTGCTCATTTCAGGACCCATACACTCTCCCAAACTGAAATATTCTGTGAAAGTAACAATAACAACAACAATAACGAAAGTTCAAGTTCTTTCAGGACCTTCACACCCTCCCAAAGTGAAATATTCCAGGAGTCAAACAGTGAAGTAGCCAGCAAATCAACAAGCATGACTGGGACTGAGACAGACATCAGAGAGGAACTATACACACCCTCCCAAAGTGACTGTGAGCCATCAAGCCAATCAGTTGATGGCCAAGCTGAAAATGAACAAACTCATTACAGGACCAGCACACCCTCCCAAAGTGAAATATTCTACTCACAATCTCCTTTCAGTACTGCCACACCTCCCGAGTAGCTACTCGCAATCTCCTTTCAGTACTGCCACACCTCCCAAAGTGAAATATCCACAGAATATGATGCAAGTAGCAAACCGAGTTCAAGGGACTCTTCAAGACCATCATCACCTGAAGGTGGCAATCTAACACTGAAATCTGTGCATTGCCCCTCCCAGAAATGACAATAGTTGGAAGGCAAATACATGATGCCATTTATGCAGTAAGGGAACAACATGGAAGAGCAGTGACATGTGGACTTTTAAAGGACCCTCCCTCTCCCAAAAGCAATGCATTCCCTAGACAAGCAAGAGCCAGATTGGATTTGACCAACGGTGTCACCAGCAGCAGTTCAGTTGAAGACAACTGTGAATGCCCCCTCCCAAAATAGAAAGGCAAGGTTTTTGGCTCTCAAGTGGAGATTTGAAATATCCAGTTCCAAAGAGGAAGAGATGAAAAGGCAATGAACCTCCTCCCAAAAGTGACAATAACAGTGCCAGTGGTCCTTCCCGGATGAAGCTGCAAGCTTTCCAGGACTTTTGTAACATCAAATGGCACCCTCTGATGGTAACAGAGACTGCAAGCCACATTGTATATATTAATATAAATAGACATTTTAAAGGATTCTAAGTTTAATGGATGGCAAATGCCTCCTCCCAGGTCTCACAGTACAGTGAGGTCATCATGTTTTTTTAAGCTTTTCACGGTATACTGTACTTTAAATGGCAAATAGAAAATGTAATTTACAGGGCAGCCAATAAATGGCTCATAATTGTTTTGTTCAAAATACGAACAGAAGGGGATGTGACACTGTGGCATGTCTATCTAAGACCACAAGGTCAAGGCCACCACCCCTACAAATATATAGTAAGCCCCTAGCGGACAGCAGGCACTTCAGTAAATGCTCCTGGACTATGCACAACCTGTAGCCCTGCCAATAAACCATCATTCACGCACCATACACGGTGTCTTTGTCTTTATGACCCCACGACAACTACTACCCATGTGATAGCACAACAATTCCAATTCGCCATCAGCATTTAATTTCAGAACCTCTTGCGTGTGAGACCACCACTGTTATCTCCTGAGTTATTAGAGTTTTTTTCGAAATGCACAAAGTTTTAGTTATGTTAGCATTAGAGGCTAACACAGTGGATAACAAAATAAAAAAGTCATAAAAAATTGCCTTCAGTGAGTATTGAACTGGTGACCGCTACCAGCCTGATGTCTTCCTCTCTGAGCTAACTTGACAAGTGCTAGTAGAGGGATGTTTAAATTGCCTCTTTGGTACACCGATTCACCTTTGAACTTACATCATTTTGCCATGAAACAAAGAAGGACAAGATAGATGAAATGAAAATGGTTTATTTCAAATCATGAACACCATAAAACAGGAAATTGATGTCTTACAGGGTAAAAGCACCCAAATAAATATTTTCCATTTGGTTAACCATTCACACTAAAGGTGTAATCACTGTGAAACATAAAATTCACAGTTATTCTCCTATTTTTCTGCGCAACCCTTTGCCACTAAGGCATTTATCCTTGCAAGATAAATGCCTTTCCCAAGCAGAAAAACAGGAACAATCGTACGTAATGTAAAAAAATAAGTCGCACAAGATGTGCAAGTTATAGTAAAAGTAAAGCAAAACAAATTCTGGAACATATTACATCACAGAACAAACAATATCACAGTGAGGTATGGCAATAAATTAATGACGTTTAAGATGTGGTAACATGAATCTTGGACTACGAGAGTGTGGATTGGAGTCCCTATTCCAGTGATACCATGAGTTAGCTCGAAAATTGTGATGTTTTGCAAAAAATCCTGGGATGTCATCACGATGATCATGCCTGTCTGATGATGCTGAATAGAAATCTTCATGGCCCAATTTCATATTGTGGCCTTCATTCATACGAGAATCTTCGTGACCAAAATTCATATTTTGGCCAACTTTCTGACCAGGTCTGCTCATCAGACTCTGGTAGTTTGACTTAATCATGAAATCCTCTCTCTTTTGCACATTGAAGAGGAAAGAAGCATCAACTGCTTTCCAGTAAGCGGCACACCCCTGCTTAGTGAATCTGTTATTCACGACAAGATTGTCATCATGTTTGTTCCAGAGCTCTTTGATCTTGAGCATACATAAATTTTTGTGCAGCTTACAGTTCACCTCAATGCATCTACTGAAGATCTCCCTTGCTTGCTGTTCTAAGTAGTCAAAGTTAAAATGAGAGATTGGGGGAATCCAATATACTTGCGTGTGATGTTTTGTACGTGCCTTCAGTGGAAGTGATTCCCTCCTCTTCTTTACCATGTCAGTGATGAATTGGCATATATGTACTCAATCCAAGGTCCGAAGAGCGAAGCTAGATTATGCTTTTTGTAAGACAACTGATCAATCAGATCACCATCAAGGAATATAATAATATAATCAGGCAAGTAAAATTTCTCATTCATGGCCTTAATGAAGGAATTGATGAATCTACTCAGAGTATTAACATTACAATTCCTGTACTTGCTACTGCAGAATGGCAAAACCTCGAAGTTCTCCTTCATGTACATGCTGTGTGATGTTTTCTTAAAGTTTTTCCTAAATGTCTCTGCCAGAAAGTTGTCACTGATAATCCATATTTTGGAGATTCCCTTCAGATCCTCTGCAATGAAGTATTGAATCACAGATATATACATCTTTACATGTAGACAGAAGCAGTAAAATAAGCCCAGCCGTGAAACAATCTCATGTCCATCGGATTTAAACATGACGAGCGCAATCATTTTTTCGCGAAGCATCACATCACTTCCCGGAACACGTGAACACGTGTTTTCATAACATGGGGGTGGAGCCTGTAGTTAATGAGATGTCGGCATTTTACTGAGAAACAGAAACAATTCGGCGACCTTGAACCCTTGAAACTACCGTAGCAAGAAACATATAGTGTTAAATTATTTGCACAATAGCGCCAGTAATAGTCAGGATGGACTGTATTTGGCACGATCTAGTGCAGAAACTCTCATCATGTTCATAATTTAATGTATTTATAAACAACATTAGATTTCCAGCGTCCCATGCACTTCACCTCCTCAATTGAGTAGTTATATTTGATGAGGTCTGTGGTCCTCCCCACCCTGAAGCTATGATATCCATAGAAAAAAGGATCCAAGCCTAAATTAGTCAAGCATTTTTTCAGCATTTCTCTGGCAGCCTCAGGAGTGACAGAACTCTTATCCCCAAAAACAAAGAATTGTTCTCCTTCAGTATAATGTCCTCTAAGACTCATGTATCTATTGTCTAATTCAAATGGGCAAAAATTTCTCTTAGCATAGAATCCAGATCTCTCAGTCAAGTTAGATGTAACCTTAATCTTCTGAGGCCTCATTCCCCTATTGTGTGTCTTTGATGTATAGAGCATGAACATCATTTTATCTTTGTTTCTTGCCAGATGTACATCTTGAGCTTTGACAACATGATCACTAACAGTGACTTCACTAATTCTCATCAGTCCATAATAAGAAATAGCAAATAGTGCTTTGTACATGATATCCAAATATGGTTGCCCTTGCTTACCAAATATTCTTTGCACTTCAAATAGGATGAGCTCAAGTAGTCCACACTGGATGGGAAGCCTGGTATAAACTTTATCATTAATGATCCTACATGCCTTGGTTAATGATCCAAGTAATACTTTATTATCATCCCAGTTGTAGCCATCATCTACTAAAATCTTTTTAATGGCAGATACATAGGATTTTACAGTAGCAGATTGCATGCCTGATTCAATTTTGTATGCAATAAATAATGTGACTCTATCCTCCCATGTCTTTGGCTTTCTATCTAAGCTGATAACAAATCTATTGAATTGCCTCCAGATACCCAAGTAGCACTTTGCAGTTGAATTCCTTTGGGACTGACTCACTAATTTATCAATGACAAGTTGTAAGTGCCTTGTAGATATTCTTGAAGAATTAGATGAACTTCAACCTCCAGACTTTGATCTTCTTTCTCTTCTTGACCAACCTAAACATCAAAAATTAACAATTAGAAGAATGATATTCATTTTATCCATAATTTCATAATAGGCCAGATTTCTCCTGGTAACTCAGTAGGTGATGAATTCATGTGTGGTGCCAAAGTCCAGAATCTCTTAAAATCCAGCCTTGACAAAGCATCAGCTATACCATTGTCTCCAGTGGCTAACCACTCTGCTTTGACCTGTACATTATGCTTTAAACACTACAGAACTATAATTCTAAGGAGGACCATGCAGTTCTTACATCCTGATGAACTCTTGTTAATCATTTTACAGACACTCTCATTGTCACAGTGTAATAATATCCTTGAATTCTTGTAATTCTTGATCCACAGCATTATAACCACTGTCACACCATAGAGTTCCAGATATTCAATACTAGGTGATTCTTCACACATCCAAGTCTTGTCCCATTTATCATAGACCCATTCAGTTCCACAGTAGGCTCCAAAACCTTTGTCCATGCTACCAGATGCATCTGAATACATCCCGATATCTTGAGCAGTTTGTTCAAAGCAATTCAAGAATGGTCTACATGATACCAATGGATCTGTTAGGAATTTCTTCCAAACCAACATATCCATTCTACATTCAGCAGATAATCTGATGTGGTGATGAGGTAACAAGTTCTGATTTGATCCAAGGTTATATAACCTTCTGAGGAATGTTCTACCAGGCACTACACATGTGCAAAGAAAGTTCAAGAAACCAGTAAGATTCTGCAGTCTTTTCAATGTTATTTTCTTGTTTCTTTTGTTAAGAACATAGTCAATCAACTCTAATGCTTTTGTTAGCTTGTCCTGAGGGATACATACCACTTGATGAACAGAGTCAATAAGTAATCCTAAGAAAGTCAACAATTGAGTTCCCCAGACAGTTTTTTCCATTGAAACTGGAAAACAAATACTTTCACAGACTTCCAAGAATACTCTGACTTGGTCATCACACCAAGCTTTATACATAGCAGCAAAGAAGAAATCATCAAGGTAATTGACCAGGTCTTTATTGGTTCTGTACTTAACCAAATGAGCTACAGAGTCTGAAAATGCCTGAAATATAGCACAAGTGATGGAAGCACCAAATGGTAAGCATTTGTCTACAAAGTAGAACACTTCTTTGGTAACAGGATGTTCTGCTTTCAGAATAAGGAGGTGCCAAGATTTCTTCTTCATAGGAATATTCCTAAAAGCTCTAGACATGTCTGACTTTGCACTATAGCAGTTTTTCCCAGCCCCTAAACATATAGCTACAGCATCCATGAACTCAGGATCTTTCACTGAACAAAGTTCTTCTGGAATTCCTGCATTAACAGAATTACCCTTCTTTGGATAAGATAAGTGAAATATCAGCCTGGTCTTCTTTCCCTTGTCTTTGGGTACCAATCCTACTGGTGACTGGAAGTAATAGATCTATCTAAATGGTACTTTTCTGAATGGCCCAGCATATCTCTTGTCCTTAACCTCAGCCATGATCTTATTCCATAATTCAGTCTGTGACCCCACTGTCAGTTTTAGATTAGGAGAGTTCTTCTTTATTTTTCTAGGCCCTTGGTAACCTAATGAAAATCCATGTGTAAAACCATCGACCAAATATTTCATTTTTTCTTTGTCATAATCAGCATCTTCTAATAATTTGGAATACACTGATACATCCACTGGTGTGACTATGTTGGTTAAGTCATTGTTCTTGAACTCCAATATTTCTATAAGTATAACTCAAGACAAATAACTTTCAGGTATGTATACAAATGTCACCAATCTTTACTTTATTGTTATTTTGGATCTTTGCATCTTCTTTGATTTTATTGTCTCCTCAAATGGCTAGCTGCAGGAGCATGTAGATTCCATCTGCAGGGGGTGACAGCAGTTGTTCATG
>JBCAUG010029009.1:0-24584 GCA_038406175.1 Haplosyllis leylae
TAGGTTTGGTAATTATGGGAAGCAGATCTTCTTCAAACAACATGTCAAGAAATTTCTCTGTGGTTTTGTGTTGTTGATTTTTAATTAGATCTAAATTATGATCTAGTCCGATTATTATTTCCTTTCCATTTTCCTTTTTTGATTTAGACAACATGTTCTGAAAAGAGGTAAGAAACTCTTTATCATTAGTGTTCGGAGGTCTATACACGGATCCAACAAGAAGTCTGCGTGTTTTACATACAATTTCAATGAAGTGACTTTCAATATTTTTTGTCATTAAGTTAAAATCACTTCTCACTTTGTATTTGAAGGAGTCATTGATGAGAATGCCGACACAGCCTCCTTTTTTGTCTAGTCTAGGGCTGTAAGAAAAGTTGTAGCCAGGCATTTGAATTAAATTGTTTTCATTCTCCTTCAGCCACAATTCACATAAAATCACTATATCAACCTTGTGAACTCCAAGACAGTCAAATAGTAGCTTCGACAATTTTGCTGTTTTGCTTTTTAGACCTCGAATGTTTAATTGAACAACAGATATATCGGTTTTATTTATGGGAATTACATTGATGTCATCATAATCAATATAGTCACACTGTTTAGGGCTATTATTATCTAGGTACAAAGGGGATCTTTTATCGCCTGTTTTGTTTAGATTACTAAGATTATGGACACACATAATGGCAACAGAATTTCAAAGTGAGCTCGACAATGTAAAATATAGATAACTGAATACATGCAAAACAGAACACACGATGTGAGTCTGACATCATATGTAGTAATGGCACTTAGGGTAATGTTGTGCTGGTTACACTATTCAACTCAAAATGTTAGGTCGCTTGATTGTAATAACGCTCGATTCTTTGTGTTTACAATAATCCAGTATTTATAAATATTTTCTGTTCACACAATTCAAGTAAATACGATAGACAACCAGTCTGGACCATTTGGTTCCCCATGATGGTTTAAACTATTCACGTTACAATCATTTGGTTCCCCATGAAAGGTTTAAACCATTCATGTCACAGTCATTAACTTGACATACCTAGATTAAGGTTTTTCAGAATCTCAATATAATATACCGTTCAAACTATTTATGTTACACTATACACTTTTAAAGTACATAGATTTAAGCCATTCATTGTTTTTGGCATAATGTTCGGTTTAAACTAATCATGTTTAGTTCAGCTACTCACATGATGGCACATTTGTTTATACCATTCATGTTCCAATATATGGTGGTCACAGTCAGACAGGAGTTAGCCATGTTTTCACCATTAATGTAGGTTCAGGTGACTTCCATATCATTTGAAGCGGTTGTTTTGTCTATTAGGCTCATTGTGTTGTGTTCAGCAGTGACATTGGTGTTATTCAGCTCCTGACTGCAGTCTGCACGTAATCGGAGCCGAACTTTCTCAAGCAATACACCAAGTAGGCCTTGTGAATTCCAGTATCTATCATCCAAGCTATTTTCCTCATATAAGTGTATTCCCGTTCCCCACATACGGTCCTTGCTGCATTCAACTATCTTCTTATCCTCAGTGCTAAGGAGGAGATCCGCTAGTTTGGGATTATTCTTGAATTTGGCCCAAATCCCTGGTTCACACAATTTTTCAGCTTGTTTTGACCAAGTTTCTATGTCAAAGTTGGTTATTGCCCTGGCTATTTGCTTGCACTCAAGTGGATTTTTACTGTTCAGAATGTCATTTGCAGCTCTGTTATCCTTGAACAACATTGCCTTTTGATGTTGAATAAACTGTTCTGAGTTACTAAACTTAATGTTACCATGTTGGAATTCACTAGGATGAAAGTTGCTAAAAGGGTTTAATTGACCAAAAAAACCATATGTAGTTGTAGTTGACTTACTGGATATATGAAAACCACTCAAGTCCGTTGGTAGATCCTGAAGGTTTTTTGAGTTGTACTTTCGTCCTTTAATTATTAGGTTCGGTCCTACCATTTTGCACTTTCCTTTGTAGTTCAGGTTCTGTCGGGCAGCATTGAAGATCGGTCTTAGTAACTTCCGCTCCGCCGTCACTTCGGGGCTGTACAATTTATCCACATACACACCTCTGGGCAAATAAGTCCTACTAGATAATAAATAATTGGCATCTGTTGCGTGGAAAAATTCTATTACAATCGGCCTGTTTCTCATCGCTTTGTATTCTCCTTGTCTTCTTATTGATTTAATTGGAATATTCCGGGCCTGGTTAAGCTTATTCTGGTAATTGTCTCCTTCAATTGTATGAGTCAAGATATGATGTACTTTTTCTTTAGTGGTGTCCAGGGGTTCCCAAACCGAATCTTGTACTCCTTGTAATACTAGACAATTCTCAGTGAGTTTATCCTCAAGGCGTTTTAGTCTAGTATTGAGCTCTCTGTTTTCTTCTTCCAATCTGTCCACTCTTCTTGTTAGTGTAGCATTCTTGTCTTTCAGGACTTCTGTTTCACGTTGATTTTTCACCAATATGTTGAGGCTTTCTTGCATTAATGCCATCTTGTCTAATAGTTCAGTTCTTAGCGCACTAACATCGGCATTCTCAATCTTAGCCAGTCTGGGGTTGATGTTGGTCGTAGTGGCTGGGTCTTCCATTGTTTTAGTTTTAGGTGCCTTCTTGCAGACTTGCGTGCTTGAGTCTCTATCAGTTTCTGGAGTAATTGAGGCACTTGATAATTTACGTTTCCTAGGTACACTATTTGTAGGTGATGTTTTTCTCCACCACTGTAACAGCTTACGTGTTCTACAAGTTGGTGTTGAATTACTACGGGCTTTAAATCCTTTTCTCATTGGTTTACAGGTAGCTGTATTTGTCCTCGAACTTGATCTTGAGCGTGACATACTCCTATCCTTCCTTAACTTATAACCAGTACTATCCACAAATTTTAGGATACTAGGTAGACTTACTTGGGACATGATCCAGAAGCATGTTTACACTAATCATGGTATTGTCCTTTTTAAATCATGTTCATACTAATCATGTTCATGCAGGTCATATTCCATTTAGTTCTAGTAATATCGAACTTTGTAAATTTAGTTCAAGCTAATCAAGTTCCAACTGTTTAAACATTTCATGAGAGTTTTAAGGTCAACTGCCTCTCTTACCACAATGTGTAGTGCTTATAGGTTATAATGTCCGCCTTTTCATCCTCCATTATCGTCCATGTATTAAAAATCGAACAAAATTCTCTTTATATATTCCATTAATCTTGATGAGTCAGTGGACCGGACCTTCTTTACATACTTGTACTTAATATAATCACAACATGTACTCCTTAGTGCCAAGCAGAACAGCTTAATTCATCTTACTTATAAGTCGATTACAGCGGCACATCCATCCAACATGTCAGAGTCTATATTTTATGTGTGCAATAAAGAGATTAATATTTCAAATCAAATTCTTTCAAAATAATAACCTCTTTGGAAATAACGTTCCATCCCATATATCACGCTGATAGAGCTACTACGAAATTCAAATTTCAAAATGGAAAAAAAAGATCATTGCACATTTTATTACAAATCAAATAGGAACATGAATTTGTGATGGTTGATGATAAAATTTCTGGTAAATTTATGCAGTTGCGTGGTGTATACAATTCGGTTGTGTACATGACGTGAGGTTATTTTGAAGGGTCAAGTAGTAACAGTGAAATAATACAACGAATTTACCTTTTGTACTTTTTTCAGTGAAATTTCAAACAAAGAGGCCGAAACTTTCCTGACAGATACTTTTCCCCACGTTTCCAATGTTACTTTGTCACAAAATTTTCAAAACTCACCAAAAATGGCATCTCCGAAATCGTCGATAAAGAGGCCAAAGTATCATCTTTGGAAAAGTGGCAATATTTCCCAAAAATCATCACCTTCAGCTCAGAAAAATGACGGTGATACGAAAAAAAAGCGTGTTAATTTTGATAAATACCAGATCTACCAATTGAGTGGAAACATAGTTGTGTCCACGTTGCCAGAAGAGGATTTGAAGCCAGAATCATCGACTGATCAAGAGAATATTGCCACTTTCTATGTTGATCAAGACTATTCGGAGGAAGTGCCAGCTTTGGTTGATCCCGTTTCGCACACCGTTGAATCTCCCTCGGTAGCGCATCCAGAAACTATTCCAATAGATTTGGTTGAGTTTCCTAGTGAGGAGCATGAAGATCACACCCACCACTGTTTGGGCTATGAAGTGCGCCCCGTAGGTAGCACAAGTAGCAGCATTCTTTCTTTGGCGCAGATTGCTAAAACCCAGCATGTTGGTGATTACAAATATTCGGGTGACAGTGATGCATATAAGTCTGGCACCACACAAGGGAGCTGTTCACCAAACTTGGATTCACGTAGATTACAAGAATCACAGAATGTGAATTTCGGTGGAAACGATAGCAGAAGTGGCGTTCATTCCATTTCAAAAATTGGTCTGCACAAGGTTTATACAGCTCCAGCAACGCTGCCCTGTATCACTGTCATGCATGCCACTCCTGAAATATTCGAGTTAAAACATAAAATGATTAACACAGCAACTGGCTTGGAGTTCGTTTCGAATGACAGTAATGTTTACAGCTTGCCACTGCCGGATGATGTTGTGAACCCTAGTTCACCTACTAACAATACTCCCACTAAGCTGTCCTCTTCGCCAGCCAAGTCTGGAATTCCCTTCAGTGGCTCCGCCATGGTGAGAAGATCCTCCGAGTCGGACCTCAGCACACCACCCAAAGGTATTTCCATTTATCATTTTGTTTTACTTAGATCTTGAGAACACATTATTATTGCGACAGTAAAACCTCCTTTGAGTGGCCACCAATTTCTTGAAAGACAGTTGGGCCACAAAGGAAGTTAGCCATGGAGTACTCAGATTAGTAAAAATCCTGGCTATGACACTAGTTTTGTTATCTTCTAAATGTGATCTGAAAGAGAAGGTTCCTTGACTTCACAAGTACGTTTCTTTTGATAAGTTCCTGGACTTATTACAGGTGGAAGCCAAGCAGGGAGCAGTGGAGGCAGTGGTAGTGCTGGTATGAAATCGATACCTTTTCATAGACCTGTCTTGCAACAAAACAGCATCGACATGCTCGTAAGTAGATGTACGGTTCTGATCTCGAGGATAAATGCAGAAGGAACACACTCTTACAATGTTTCCCAAGTCTCAAGTTTCTTCAAAAAGTACTTGTACTATTGTACGAAATCAATCGACGGCTCGAAATTAAACCACAAGAAGTTCTTTCTCCCATTTGAAACATTGCTTAGATACATAATTTTCAGCATAGCTTTGATTTCGTACCTAGACATCGCACAACCTGTTGTTAGCGAAACACAACTGCTGTTCCAAAACTGTTTACAGGATGACATGGAAGATTGGGGAAGGAGAGGTACGAGCCAATCATGTTGGGTTACACATTGATTGTTTTATTTTAACAGGAATATCCTTTCTTTACGATGAAGACATTTCCACCTGGATTCTTGGTTCATATTGGAGGTGTAGTATCAGCAAGATCAGTCAAGTTACTCGACAGAATTCACAATCCAGGTGAGACCTAAACATACCTATTACTCCAGTCATTTTATACACATATAACACTGAATTAAATTTAAGAAACTTGTGAGCCACTACCATCCCATACAATTTTCTCCTAATCCTGGTTGATATTTCCTTTACTGTTTTACGGTGTTAAATGTAGCATTTTTATGAAGTTACACGATCTCGGCTTCCAGTCAATGTGGTTGAATAGATGTTGAATATTATTTGTTGTTATTCAGGACGTTCCAAGTCTTCTGGTACGCATTCTTTATTCCTCCTTTTCTTGCAGATTTGCTGCCTTCATCACAGTGACCATTAATTATTCAGTGTTTGTTTATTTCATATTTTGTTGCAGAAACATCCACATTTATTTTCATTTTGCTTGTAGCTCCCTAACGAGCCGATATTCTCATGTGTTCCGTCATAAATGATGCATACTTCATTCTTCGAAAACAAGGCACTAGTTTATATCGATAAATCTGTTTCATAGTACATGTATCATTATTCATGGGGAAATGCTGATACAAATGTTTGCAAGCAGTTCCCCAGATATTATTTTGCAATAAAGCATACAGACTTTGCCAAAGTATGAATTGGTTAGCAGAATGTATCAAATGAGCTGTGGTCTGCACAACCTTTGCACTAGGTCCTGCTTAAAAACGATTTCGGTTACTTCGAGCACTGTCTATAGCAATAAATTTTTCCCTAGGACAAAACATCTTTGATTGACATCAGCGTTAAAACAGTTCGATTGCAACGACTACCACTTCTAACGAATTAATTAATTTAATTACTCGTTCTAAGCGGGACCCAGTGTAACAGTGACGCCCATTGTACATAATCAAGACAGTGATCTTTCCTGTGCAGCTACAGACTCAATCAAGCAACAAAGTGGCGTTCTTTAACAATTCAAGTTACGACAGGAAGCAAGTGCGTCAAGTTAACGTACTTGTATCGTTTTGAGTGGTGTGACTGACGTTTACCGTTCAACTTGGCCTCGGATAAAATGAAAGAAAATTCATTTGTTTTAATTTTAGACCTTATCACGGGGTAACTTGTCACACTGTTAAGATCACTGTGATCCATGGCCACCACATTTATTGTAGTTAACCAAGAAATTTGTTTACCAGAATGAAATGGAATGAAATTGTAAATGATATGTTACCCCTTTTCTTTGCTTAAACTCTGATTTTTATATACCTGCTTATTTATTTAGAGTTTTGCTTTAGTTTCATACATCTTTCTCTTTTTTTGCAGTTTGTTTACCAATGTAGGAAAGGGGCAGGATAAAGTTCAAAATGCAACACTAAATGACTAAAGTAAACTTGGATGTTGCAAACAGCATGTTAGACATTTTAGCCAATAGCTTTCATTCGTTTTGAATGTAATGGTAATTTCTTTATGTGGAATTGAATTGGAAGTATGTTTTCTCAGATGAGCCTGAAACCCGAGACATGTGGTGGATCGAACTCAGAACGGAAATACGATCACATGCGCGTGCTATGGGCTGCCATGCAGTGGTCGGCTACAGTGAACACACCACTATTTGGTACGTACACACATTACTAATGGTTGTTTACACTGACCGAACCGAGACAGAGACCGATGAAATTAGGTACAGAACCCAATGGCATCAGCCAATGTCTCAGCCTCTGTCTCGGGCATATTACCATAGATAGAACCCAATTCCATCGGTCTGATCACGCATTAGTTTAAAGTAACATCACGTTTGAGCAATTTAACGCTTTGAGCACAACAGCATTCTTTTCATTACACTCCACACTATTAACTCTATTTATTGATCATCCACTTGCATTACAGAAACGTTAAAGCCTTGTTTACATGTAACGTCTGTGTTTGCGTCTGCGTCAAACATCATGAATGGGTTCAATGGCAACAAGTGATGGTGTTCACACTTAATGTTTACATTTTCAAGAATGTGACGGCAAAGATCAAAGGAAAACGCAAACGCAGACGTTACGTGTAAACCAGCCTTAACTAGGGTTGTATTTTTTTTAGTGACGAACTGATCATATTATCAGCCAGTGGCACAGCAGCCATAGTAAATCTACGGATGGATAGTGACGCTGTGTTACGACAGGCCATGTTAACACAATCCTTGGACCGGGCAAACTTCGAAAAGGAAGGAGCAAACGCGGAGAGCGGTGGATTCAGTGGAAAGGAAAAGAAGTTGCATGTTGATGTAAATTTGGCCAATCAGGCTGCGGCACATACGTTGCACATGGCTTCTGGGTAATTACCTTTTTATGGTGTGTTTACACTGCCCGACACCGCGACCGATACCAAGACACCGAGACTGATGAAATGGCTATAAGTAGCCAATGGCATCAGTGATAGGGTCTCGGTTCAGTGACAACACTTTCACACAATTCTATGCAAGCCATTTTAATCGGTCTTGGTATCTGTCTTGATCCTGGTCTCGTTCTCGGGGAGTGTGAAGTTGTTGCAGTATAAGACGATTTATGGCTCGCTTCAGGGCTTACTCGCAATGAGCGTGTGCGATTCAGTTATTGCTAACATATGGTTTCAATACAGTTTGTAAGGTGTAATTCACACTGAGGACCAAGAGAAAGATAAAAAATTACCACCGAAGAAATGTCAAACGCGGATACAAAGGCTTAGTATAAATAAGATGTATCCATAAAACGGACCCTATTTTGTAATTTCCATTCGGGTAAAACTTTGACATCGGCATTGTTTTATCTTCAGGAAATTATGAGGCCAGTTTTAACCATTTTCAGATCTACAGGTGAAGTAGTGATGAACTGCGGCCCATGCCATGTTCCGTACAATGAAAACTCGCTCCCATTTCCGGTCAGCCTCATCAAATGTCACGTGTGTAAGCGTCATAAAGTACCCGACGTCCTATTTACGACCATTAATCTGCCAGCTGAAATACCATTTATCGGCAAGGGTTGTTTGGTGCAGGCAAGGTGAGATTAAAGAAATTATATACACCTGTTAATTCTGTGTTTTCATTACCCATCATTACAATAGTTTACAATTTTTTGTTTGCACAGGATTTGTCGTCCGAAAAAAGAAGCGAAGAGCGAACAAAATGCTAAGGAAGTTAGTGACGTAAGTAACAATTTTCTATAAGTTGCAAAATTACTACCAAGATGTGTTTCTTTGATTTTATTTGGCCATTATTACTTCATTTTCATTTTATTATCTTAAACTTGTAGTGCCTACCATTTATGGAATACGAATTGCACAATCAGTTGTTGAACAAATTAAAAGTAAGTATTTTAATTTCTTCCTCAATATTGATAAATGATCAAAGTCGAGTGAAATAGCATACATGTTATGGTATGGTGGTACTTTTAGTCACACAAGTAACTGTTCCACTGTTTTCAGATGAAGGGTATGAACTCATTATTTGGTCTCAAGATCCAGTTTGTTGTCGGTCAAGAACTTCTGGTTGCTGTTGCAGTGAGTATTGTGAATTTAAAGAACGATAATTGTACCAAATGACTTTGTATTCAATTTGCAGATTCGAATTGCATTTATCTTATCAAGGTTTTGTTTATTATTTCAGACAGCAACTGCCGTGTACTCTGCCCCATTACCATCTCCTCCTTTGCCGAAAATCGTAGCAAAGGTAAGACAATTTCTACTTCCCAAATTCCGTTTGCGAATGTGGGTGTTGTGGGGGGGGGGGTCATGTTTTAATCGTTCTCGATATATCCGAATGACTTATTAAAATATTAAGGAATAAATTATGCAGAAGTTGGGCGCAGACTCTTTTAAATGTGAATGTGAATGGCATGTGGATGACTAATTCCATTCACAGGCCATTCTAATGGCTTATTCACATAGAACTTGAACGGCGGGAGTATGAAGTATGAAAACTCACATGATATGCAGCAAGCCATTCCGCCCAGTCCTGGTCCCCGTCCCTGTTCCTTTCAAGTTCAATCTGAATAAACCATAAATTTTAAAATGTCAATTAATAACACATGTACTGAAAACCCGTTGACTATTTTTTAGGATGTGTCGGGTGTAACAGAAGCCAACTTGCAAGACATGCAGAAAAAAATTATTGAAACTGTGAACTACAATAAGGAAACTTATGAACTTCATCATCAGGTAAATACTTTTTTGTCAAACATATAAATTTTTGCTAACATCCCTTTATTTTATTTTATTTTATTTTGAGAAACCTAATACGTTTTTTCTCTGCTTTGCATTCTGTTCCTCAGACCATTCAAATTCAGGAACTTTTGACCCACCCTCCTTACTTATATTATTATAATTTAAGGTCAAGCGTTAATTTGAGCATACTTTTGTCATCCAAAGTCATTCACGGCGGCTGAGCGCATCAAAGGAGCGTCCACGGATGAAGAGGAAGATTTGAATGACACGGATCTTACAACTGGCAATAAAGAAACATTTGTTTTAGAGGTAATATACCCAAATCGCAAAGAGTAAAAAATGCTAAGGAAATTGCTCGTTGTAAGTGAATGTTAGTTGTGAGGGAATTATTTAGCATAGCAATCAGTGATTTTGATGCAAAGACATTTATTCGTTATAGCTGGGTCGTTGCAAGTGTGTCCCATTGTGTGTGTCAGGTAATAACATGGCTTAAAATGTTACAAAGTCATGAGTTTAAATTTTGTGTTCTTGTGCAGGTTGATGATGCTGAGGATGTAGAAGTAGTGTCTGTTCTGCTTGATCCACCTGTGCCGGAAGGTTTCGACATCTCGACAACGGATACATTACCTGGAGTCACAAACATGGCCTGCAACCTGCAGGTATCAAAATATACACTCTGATTTGAACTGTCACCTCTCCTTTTATACCCCTGGTATGTAAACACCTGAAATCCTTTTGAAAGTGATATTGTTTTGATGTTCGCTTTCGCTGATGTGAACAAGCCTTTAAGATAAGCCACTTTGGTAACTTACCCCAATTAAGCATGTATTCTTCTTGACTGCCACTTCCCATTGACGACCAAAAAACGCTTGAATGCCAATAAAAATATGTTATCTGTTTCAGATGTTCACGCGAGTTTGGAGAGGTCCTTTATCTCAAAGAAACAATAGGGTCATATCAACCGTTTTTGACTCAATAACAAGGGTAAAATACAAATAAATATGTGATAAAAATTACGTTTAATTATCATGTCAGTTACTGATTGTTTTACGGTGACAAAAAAGAATTCTTAATACATGTTTGGTTGCAGAGTATTTTCTTCAAGTTGAGAGCGATGACACCATGTGTGTTATGTAATGTGGACTATGACGTAGAACTGGACGATGAAGACGATATACAAGTAGCCTTGATTTCCTTCCTTATTTTAAAAACCTACTGGCCATTAACACTGAGCTTGCGTAAAAATCCGTGTTCACGTTAACAATGTGATGCAGGGAATTGATAATTGATATTCACTGTGGTTGTGATAACAAATCCGACGCAAATGTGAATGACCGGGGTACCTCATGTATTCACAACAAGTCAAAAGTGTGTTTGCTTTTGTAAATGTGATTAAAATAACACATATCAATCTTCTGATTCAAAGGTAACAGTCACCGGAGTTTGTATCGGTCTCGGGGAACCGGTTTCGATATTAAACGGAATAATGGAAATAGACTCCGCACAATTGATAAAGCAAAGTGGAGGGCAGAGTACGAATAGTAGCATGGACAATGAGGACATGATGTTTCACATGGAGGCCGTGTCATCTGCAATGAGCGAAAAGTCCACGAGTCAGACAAAGCTTGCAACAACACAAACATCTGTTTTGTCACAGAAGAAAATCGAAAAAAGAATCAGATATTATGTGAGTAATATTGAAAAAATGTTATATTTCAAATTTCTTCTCTCACTTCAGTTTCAGGAAATTTTAGTAATTAATATTGCAAAAGTAGTCAGATGCAAAGGAAACTGCTCGTTGGAAGTAGATGTTCCCTGTATTTAAACTTTTCAACATTGTTGTACATGATTTTAATACAAAACAAGAAGGTCCTCCTGCCTGGCCGCAAGAGGCGTACTGCCGGGCGGTACCCCCTATCCTGCTGTCCTGTCTGGGGAGGGGGGGTACCCCTGTCCTGTCCAGGATAACCCCCCCCCCCCTTTCCTGCTTACAGGCTTGACTGGGGTACCCCCTCCTTCACACCTCCAGGAAAGGACCAGAGGCCAGGAGGTGCCCCCCCCCCCCCCAGAAAGGACCAGAGACCATGGAGTACCTCCCTCCCCTGTGAACGGACACACATCTGTGAAAACCTTCCATCGTACTTTGTACGTGGGCGGTAAAAATATCTTCGTTATGGCCGAGCGTTTATTGCAACAGAACTCTTTGTTTCAGAGCGGACCAAGGTTAAAACATGGCATAGAATTGACGCCTCTGCCTTATGTACCTGGTGGAAGAATAGAACACTATCTTGGACACCTTAACTTCTTCATCATTAGAGAAACTACATCTGTCAGAGAAGTAATTATTTTTGAAAAGTATCATACTGAAATACAGTAAATTGTATTCATTTGGAAGTGAGATTTGTTATAAATCTTCAGTTTTATGCATATCTCCAAACAAATTGAGAACTTCTTACTTATTATTTCATTGTTGCCACAAAAAATCATATCTTGATGTTTCAGAGCGGTGGTCTGAATGGATTCATGCACAGCTTTATCGCCGAGATGATGGCAATATGTCGCGGGCATGTGGCAGCTTTGGGTGGCAATGCTCTGGTAGCTTTCAGATTAACTGAGTGTGTCTTGGAGGATAGTCGGCATAAAAATCAGGCAAGTTCCAATTATCATTTCCTTCTACTACTTATTTTTTGTGCGCCTGATCATATCGCTTTTTCTACACCATTCGCTTTTTACCGACCGCGTACGTAGTACGAGAGGTGGTAATAGTTTCACGGGTGTTTGTCAGTCCACAGGGGGTGGGGGGGTACCCAGTCCTGGCCGGGGGGAGTACCCCCCCCCACCGAAAGTTTTTTTTTTTTTTAATTTTTTTGGGGAGACATAAGTCCCCCGGGATAGGTTTGTTACGCTGCGGTCGGTATGCCTCTTGCGTTCACGCAGGAGGACTTTCTTTTTCTTTGTTCGTCCTGCACCACAATAATTCTTAAAATAGCCGAAACAGTAACGGTTGAGGTTAATTTTCACTGGCAAAAAGCGAGATCATCACCACCCTTCGAATGGTGGTTATCGTAAAAGCAAAGCATTGACACAATATTAACGAACTCCCATCATAAACAAGATGTATTTATTTTAAGAATTTGACATTGTTTGAATGGCTTGTCCTACATACAGAATATTCGTCATATTAACTTCAGTGTGCTTTGGTTGCAGAGTCAATCACTTGTGAACGTTTGCGGGGACGTAGTGCAAGTTCTGTATCAAGTGGACGTGCTTAATCATTCTGTAGTTGGAACTACGGGCGCAAGAGCAGGAAGCATATCGCCCCTGGTTCAAGACTTTAAAACTACGGGCATCAAGTCCCAAACGGAGTGCTAGAACTCAAAGAAGGTAGCCAAAGTGCAAAGGAATGAGCTGTGATTAGATGTTGAGTCTGTGATTTAGCTATAGTTGTGAAGCGATCGTACGGAGCATGCAACGGTTTGACAAGAAAACGATGCATTTTTTTCTGAGTCAAATTGGAAAGATAAGCAAGTGTGTCTTAATAAACATAACGCGTGCAATTCCTGAAACCAACAAGCATCACTACGGAAGTAATAATCGCAATTACTGATCCCAACTCAACTACAGTACATGTTGGTTGTTTTTTTTTTTGCTTGAAGCAAGTATTTCCAGAACAAAAGTTAATTGAGGTAGATGTTTTATACTTTATTATTAATGTATTTTTCTTTGACAAAGTTTGTTAAATACTGTTTAATGGTGTATATCCGCTGCAACCCGGACCTGAAAAGAGACCAGGACCTAGATGAATGTTGCGTGATTTTATGTAGAACCTTTCACACTGCATCTAAACAGAAAGGGATTGGGACCTGAACAGGGACAAGAAAGAATGAGTTGCATACCCATTTTTCATGTCCTTAAGCTGTTTCAGGTGGTATTTTCTAATATTGTTTCAATTGCTTTGAGCCTATTCAGTCCTGCTTCCAGTTTAAATCAAGTGTGAAAGGGCTAGGTCCCTGCCCCCATTCTTGTTCAAGTTCCCATTACAACCAGTGTGATTGCACATTAAACTTAACAATTTCATTTATTATACCTCCTTACAAGGTTGTAATACCTCCTTACAAGTTTTACAACCGATTTTTCATTGTGTTTTTGTATCGGATACCTCCGCGATAAGAAATGGTAAAGGATTGTCCTTTCGAATTCTGGAATTCAAATTGCAATAAATAAATAAAGCCCCCCAGTTATTCACGTGTTTCTTGTCTAGCAAGGGAAGTACAACCTGAATAAATTGATCTAATTCGAAAAACAACGTTATGAGTGAGGAAATTGAGACAAATTTTGTCATTTGTTTCGCTGTGAGTTTTCACAAACGAACAAGTAATAATCTTGAATGACCTCACACTTGTAAATTATGCATGTAGTGCCTCTGAATCTGATTACTTTGAAACGAGTTCTTTTGTAACCGGAACACTTTAAATGGGAAATTTCTGTCACAGAACGGTCCTCCAGCACCCCAACTGCAAACTCTAGGACCCTTTCGTAATTTCAGTTTTTGTGTGGGTGCCGTGTCCGCGCGCGGCAGCCCTACTAATTATTTTAATCATCACGAGTGGGCAGATAAGATCTTTGCGAAATGAACACAATTCAGTAATCGAATATCACAATCTTTCCTTTCGTTTTTTATATTTTTTCAGTATTTTCTGTCGTTCTGTCAAACCCTGATCCTCCACTGGAGTATCATATGCTAGAATTGTTGAATTATTGTTTCTCCTTGGCCTTTCTGGCGTATATTCGAGAACACCCGAGAAAATCGTATGAAGTTTTCTTACTCGCGGTTCTCTTGGAGAAGCGTCTAATTTGTTTTTATCACATTTAGCTGGGTCATCATCCAATGGCATGTCATCCACGGTGAATCCAAATGAAACGTCTTTTCCGTCATTAAGATCACAATCATTATTCTCCGAATCTGACTCGAACATAAGCTTCTTCTTTCCTTCATCTTTGTGACATTTGGGTACTTTCTGAGTAAAATCACAACTACTGGTCTTCTGTTTATCCACTGATTCGTCACTGGTCCTGCTGGGCGGTGTAACGTTTAGATTTGGAGTTAATATTGCATTTAAAGGGCACGCCGGTGGAGTTTCGATGTCAAAATTCGGAACAGACGGAACTACTTCATCAGGGAAACCATCCACGGGTTCATCAAATTGGTTAATGTCATCTTCAAAATGGTTATCGACGTTAGTCTTTCTATCATCACGGGAAGAAACCATATCGTTTTGTTTTGGCACTGGTACTTCACTTACTACTTCATCATTGTCATTTATTGAAACATTTTCACTAAAAGAGTCATTTGGATCTGTACTAGAATGATCACCGACAAAGCGCAGAGGCACAATCCCTTTACGCAACCTTTTGACAGACTTTGCCTGTGTAGGCTGGCACACAACAGATTTACGCCTGGACTGTAAAGTTCCACCTCCAGTGGGGAAGCGCTGTCTCTTGCTCCTGCGAATGTAAGGCGTGGGACTACCCTGAAACTGCGGAGAAACCTACAGGAATAAAAAAATTAGCGTGTAGTATTTCTTCCTTCTGAAGGAATGTGGTTTTATTTTCAACTAATATTTAATTACAGTGAACAACGGACCCATGGGATCTTCCCACATTCTTCCACAGGCACAACATCAGCTGTCACTGGATTATCAGCGCAGAACACAGGTGAGGGGACCGTCCTTACAATGTGCAGTGGACTTTCTTTGAATTCCAAGGGTGGCCTTGTACCTGAACTTCTTTTACGTCTTCTTCTTGGCATGGTCTTACAAACAGTAAAGAACGGTTAGTCATGCAATAAACGGAGATACTCTTTTATTTCTTAGAAGGTCAATACCAGGAGGATCAAGACGGACTATACATGGAAAATATCGCAAATATTTTAACAAGGATCATGTAAAACTGGAGATGGTTGTACTTGGAAACTCGATGTTGCCCAGGCTGTATGGTGGTCGTAAGCACTCTGAATAGTTTGTTCCAAGTGTCAATTTATGCTACAGGAAGATGTTTTGCCATTTAAACATATTGGATCAAATAAGAAATTCCCACAATGCTTCACTTCCTGTCAACTGGTTCCCCCAGGTAAATTTCACCCTTACAACAGGCTGGGCAACCTGAACCAAGTGCCGTTTTAGGCTGTCCAGGTTGAAAAAGTTCTTTCCAAGTACAACCGATGGAGGTAGATCTAGTCTAGATCTACTAGAGATTTACAGAGTAAAGCCCTCGCTGAATTCTTCAGACACTGTTATTTTTCTATTTATTTGTACATAAACTTTAAAACAAATGTATCAAAACCTTTTCAGTGTTTTCCAATATTCATTCAGTTCAGACTTGCACAAAACACGTCCTTGCATGAATCAAAATTCTTCTCTGCCGCCATATTTGTTTGAGAAGTCGTTGTCCAATAAAAAATCTTCTTATTTAGCAAAATAGCAAGCAAAACTCGCGAGATCATTTTAACGATTCTGATTGGTTGACAGAATTTGGTGCACAAATTTGAAAAGTGGTGGAGAAAAATGGATTTTAAAGCGATTACCATCTTTTTTACGAGGTTTTACCGAGTCATCAAGTAGTAATCCAATAAGATAAAAATAGCAATTTCCAGTTTAATTGGTAAGGATGCGTAATTATAGAAAACGACCCAATTTAAAGCCCACAAAACGTTCAGAACACTTCGTTTCGTTCCCTTGACAGCTGTCAAATGTTTTAAACATGCACTGACTTGTCCATTAAAAGCATAGAAAATGGAGTTTGACCTTTAAAAATTGGTCTTTTTTGAGGATAATTCTTTCAAATTTGTTTCATATATTAAAGAAATTTGGATAATTACAATTAAAGTTGATGAAGACCTGTCTTCGGCTGTCTGCTGGGTATGTTCTCTTACCTGTACATCACGCCTGAGACAATACACCATAATTTGTCCCGTCTAAATTCCTGTAGATCTAGAGTCTGGGTTCTCGTTTTAGTATAGATTGGAAATGAAGAATGTAAATTCTGAGAAATGTAGCAACTTGGCAAAACTATAGATCTAGTTTTTGGTTCAGCAAATCAAGATATGGTGCGTGTACTTGCAAGGCATGTGTCACGCCTCCGAGCAAAACCGAAATCGTTTCGAAAGATAAATATACGTTGTCAAGTGAAAACTGATACTTTCATTTCGGATCGGTGTCTATGCACCGTCAAACTTCCGAACTTGTGCCCTTTTAGTTAATATGCCACTAGAAAACGAGTCAAATTTTGTTTGCCTATAATTGTATGTGATTGGCGTTGCAACTGAACTATTTAACAGTTCTCAATCATTTTGGTGACAAGGTTCAAAGAAATGATTTAATCTGTTCCCTCAAATCCTACTTGTTCCTGAATTAGGGGTAATTTGAAGGGGAAAAAAAAACATTCAAAGTGCCAATTTTAATAAGGTTTTGGCGGTGTGCTAATAGTAATGTGACGTTTATAGTTTGTAAATTCATTGCATTTTGCATTACTTGTAGGTCTGAACCATAACATACGGTTTCATTACGAAGATGGAGGAAAGGAAACTTTCTGAGACCCACTGCTCCTCTTCAGATGTTCGTAACGATAGTGCTTCAGCGAGAAAGAATGTAACCATTCCTTTCACAATGTCGGCAAGTGAATCAAACACTATAATTTTACACCATCCATTAAAAGAACAAAATCTCAGGAGAACTGACGCCAATGGAAAGCAAATGACCGTGCCATTGACTCACTCGAAAGCTCAAAGCACTTCTGTGGAGACCAGATCACAAAAAGTTGGTGCTGCAATCTCTCCACAAGTACCAGCGTCGTATTCAAAACCAACAGGCAGTTCCAAGCTGCTGTCTTCAACAGAACTGATCAGCACAAATTCATTTGCAAGATGCTCAAACAAAGTTACTGACAAAGGAATAACATTTGAAATCAAGGCTGAATCAAAACCAAAGAGGAAAACAGTGGACACCACATCACCTGGTCTTGTTAAAAAGATGAGATCACCAGGAGTGATGGCCACGTCATTTCAAAGAACGTTCTACGTGCCTCCTGGGGAGGACGTGCAGAAGGCAACAGAAAGAGTTGTTAGTCAAATAACAGCCGAATTAAACAAACAGGCAGCCAGTCAGTTAGCACAGGGTCACACTCCAGATAAGGAAACAGTCATCGAAATAACCAGGATTGCAGCGCCCGGAGAAGGATATTTTTCGCGCGAAAATGTACAGAAAGTGTCTCGTACTTCAGGTGGCAAGAGACAGCTTCCGGATAGTAGAAATCTTCCCAAACTGCACTTTGGTTCCGAGAAGGGAACGCATAAAACACCAGCGCAGGGGTCTGAACCTCTTTCGAGCAAACAAGATGACAGAACTCCGTCACCACCAACTGAGACGTCGTCCTCAGACGTTAGCAAGCAAAGTGCTGGCAAAAACATAGTTCTACAAACACCCAGCAAGAAAATGGAGCGTGCTAAGTTCTCAGGATCCAGTGTTCAATTCAAGACCAAGTTCAATGTAGCTCCCATCAGTATGCCTTTAATAACTTGTGTTGGGTCCCATTCCTCTGCCAACAGCATCAATCATCGACCTTTGCAAGTCATCGTTCCCCAGCCACGCAAATTGTGTGCATCAGAATCCAGTGCGAAATTAATTCCTTCCAGATTGGTGTCAACTGCGACAATCCAGAATGGTCGTTTACACACGGTGATTCAACCAGCTACCACTGCATCCAGTGTTGTCCCTTCTCCAACTACACCGCCATTGTCTATAAAGACTGAGCCGATGTCTTTGCGTCTTGAGAATAAAGCACTTTTGAAAACGGAAATACCATTTCCAGGACACGCGTTGACCAAAATTAAGCAGGAACCAGAAGATTTGCCACCGGTTTCCGGAAGTGTACAATCACCTTCACCACAATCGTCAGTGAGCAGTACTGTCATAAAACCGGCAACAACATTACATACTGTGACATTGAATGGTTCAGGAATAACACAGCCGAAAAAAGGTAAATTCTCAGTGAATATGGCGCCACCCAGTTAAATGACACTAAGAAATTACGCTAGTCTTTACGTACAAATATTTACTTTAAACATGAAAATATCTTTGTTAGTGTATCCAGTGCTGATCAAAATACATTTTGATTTGGGAAAAAATTTCTTTGCGCATTCTGTTGACAGTAGCTCTTTATTTTCTGTAAACTCAACATTTATTTGGGACTCTACCCTTTTCTCCATGTCTCAAATAGTTCTTTGATAATAATTTTTACCATAATATCTTGTCATCTTTATATTTTAGTTTTCGATCCTACGAAGCACGACGATTCGTTGACCAACATACAGTGGTTGGGTCTCATGAGTGGTGAAAATCTGGTGAATCGGCAAAGAGAAGAAGCCATTGCTATGGCGAACAGGGACATCAGAATAATTGCATCTGATAAACAAATTGAAAAGGTACAATTATCAGTTATAATTTTAGTTGCTTCCGAACTTTATATTTCAAGTACAATATAAATAGTTATGTAAATTTTACTTCAGATCAGTAAAGAGTGTGGCAAGACAAAGCGTCCCCCGTATTCGTACATGCATCTGATTCAAATGGCAATCAGCAGTAAAGTTGACAAGAAGATGACACTTAAGGAGATATACAAGTGGATTGAAGACAAGTTTCCATATTACAAACATTGTAACAAACAAGGATGGAAGGTAGACGTTTATCTAATTTTAACTGAAAAAAAAAGTAAACAGGAATTTTGTTCAAGAAATTAGGTGGTCCTCCTGGTGAAAAATAGACCATGACACAAAAACAGCGTTACACTGGCGCAACATTATAATTTCATATCAATCCCACGATTCCAAAGATGTAAAAATGCTGTTATATGTAACACTGTTCCTTTTCTTATTCCAACATAATTTTAAATTGAAGAGCTTGAATACTCTGATCCATTGTTACGTGATTTTTTTTTTGTCTTACAGAACTCGATACGCCACAACTTGTCATTGTATGACATCTTTGTGAGGGAAAAGTCGACGGCTCATGGTCAGTCCGGCACATCCTACTGGACTCTCAGGTCTGATGTGTCGGAAAAATCAATCAAAGGTTCCTCTTCCAACAGAACAACATGTCCAAAATCTTCCGCACCCAGTCCAGTTTCAGGTAATTAAATCATGCTGGTAGTAATTACCTTAGTGTAAAAAAGTTGCAATAAAATATGTTGCTAAATTGTTTGGGTGGTTTGCTTGACGTCTTGTTTTTAATTGCTTTATACAGATGACGATTCAAGTGTATCAAGTCCAGTGTTACAAATTGTTGATGGACAGACCTCACCGCAAATAATGACTGAACCGGCAGCTAGTCTTTCGGCATTCAGCAAAATAAGAAAAGGTATGTACGGAACAAACTAAAATAGTTAAAAGATTTTAGCTTGCTAAGGACAGATTGAACAGTGCCGCCTTAGCCTGGACAGGACTCAGTTGTTTCACGACTGAGTTAAACTAAGGGTACCTGACAATCCCATCGAGCTCCATGACTAATTTCATTTTGCACTTCCCTAGATTAAGACTACTACCAGTACTTCCAAGCTTATATTCCATGAATTTATTAAAGTCACTGCACATCAAGATATGTTTTCAGGGCCAGCTCCGTTGCTTCCGAAACCTCCACCAATGCAGGCGTATGCCTTGATTCCAATTCAGAATGGACTACCAGTTCAACTTCCGGGTCAAACGATGGTGTTGCCGTCATGGCCTGCTAACCTTCCTGCGGCTACTATCCCAACTGCTTCAAGTTTGCAACTTATAAAACAAGGTATTTCAGTGTTTGATCTTCATTATTCGTCGCTCTGTCTTCAGTTTTAACTTGCACAACTGGTGAAAAAGGCCTTCACGAATAGCTTTACAGTTAGAATTACAGATTTCACAGCAGAAAGAAAAATTGATCAAAGTGCCACATTGTCATTATAATACATTGATGCTTTTAGTGACAGAAGGATCCAACACTGGCGTTAAGAGATCTGGAAGACCCATGGAGGTCAGTGGTCAACCTCACAGAAAGCAGGTTAAAATAGCTCCAAAGATTTTAAGTAATCGTGGCAGTACGAATCAGTCCAGTAGACCGTCCAGTTGCGCGCCTTCTCATACAACGTCAAGAGCAAGCATGGAGTCACCAACATCAAGTTTATCTTCATCACTGTCTTATTCCCAAAGCCTGGACACCACGGAACTTCAGTCTCAGTTATCTGGCATAAAGTTTGATTCAGGAATAGACATGAAATCTCTCAGTGACTTGAGCACCAGTAGTGAGCTCAGTAGCAGCAGCAGCCAAGAGAAATCCGTGGAAGTCAAACCTGGGCTTCCGAAACCTAAGATGTATAAAAACAGAAGACCTCGGAAAGATCCACACACTGATATCAGGCATGATTCTAGTGAAAAGCGATTAATTCTACACAAAGACACGACACCCGAATCTAGTCCTGGAACCAGTAAAGCGGAGAATGAAGGCAATTGGATCTCTAATGAAATGTTAGCAAGTATTGAAAAAGAATTCTCGTCGCCCATGAGAATTCTACTACAAACTCCACCACAATTTAAAAAGACAAAGAAGTACAATACGTCAACTCCAACTGAAAACACACCCGAAAGTCCCGGAACTTGGATTTCTCCTATTCACGGACTGACTCCAATAGACAATGAACACAATCCTTTACTCGACAGTGGTATTTTCACCCCGAATGATAAAATGTCCACAAGTACGCCCAACAGAGACGGTCAAAGTAGCAGAGGGTCAAAGTTTTCATTTAATCTTTCTCCCAAACTCGGATCTCTGAGAGATTTTGGACTTCCTGGCTTAACGCCGTTTAAAACGCCGCCAAAATTAATGTCGGGTGGTTCTCCAGATTCTAGTTTCAATATGAGCAATCAGAGTTTCACAAAACTTTTGGGTGAATTCCACTTAGACAGCGTTATGGATGATGGAATTCCCATAGATATGGGAAATTTGAGTTTCTCTGCCCTGGATAATAAGGATTCACCATAAAATGGCACAGATATATCTATGTTTCAGGAACGCACAATTTCAAATGTTTGATGCTGAAGATAGATATTTCAAGCCAAGGAAGAAGGAGAAATAAAAATTGCCAACTATTTCATGAATCGGGGGTTTCCCCTCTTTTTTTGGTGCATATTATAATCTTGCTGCCAGCCACTTATTTTTTTCGAATTCTCATATTATTTTCAATATATTACTATTCATAAAATTTGTGCTTAATATATTTTCGTTAGTGTAGAGCGTGAACTACTTGTTTTCTTTAGATTCGTGTAAGTTGCTACTTTTGCAATAATTTTATGTTTGTACACCTCAATTTGTGTTTCTAACTTGTCATCATTCCATCTGGTTGTAGTCTACATCAGTTTTCTAGTCATGACAGACGAATTAGTTTTCATAATGATAATTTTTGACAGTTTTTCATATTTAATAACTTACAGAGATGAATATTTTTTCCGGTGAAATACGGTACTATGTTTGAAAGTTTGAAGCTTGTGGAACCTTCAGGCGGACACTCCGTTGGACGATCATATCCCTTTTAAAGACAAAAAGTGGTTCCACATCCCATTAATAGTCGTTACATTTACCTCTCCGCTGGCCAAAATGCTTTAAATAAGTTGATAGCCACACTAAAAAGGTTCTTTATCCGTTGGTTTACTGTTCAATGTTCCACACCATTTCTTGGAATTTTCTGTCAGTTCTGAGTGATGAGACGGTACCACAATTTAAAGATTGTTCGCAGAGACTACGTACAAAGATAACTCGTGACAACAGTGTCGGCTGTAAATCTCAATGTATCACATCAAAATCGGGGAAGTGGAAAATTTGGAGTACAATAACATAAAAGAAATGCGAATGATTTATTTTTTCCTCTCTTACGAGATAGCGATCATTGCCCATCATTTGGCGTTTGATTGTTGAGTGCAAATTAAATGGACATATGAAGCCTTAATTTCGGTGCGTAATTTGGCAAAGACTTAAGCCACGCAATATGTATTCATCGTTCACTCTTTACTTTTTCCCAGTTCATCTGTCAAGTAGATATTTCCTCTGTTCCAGCGCGACTAGACCAATGGATCTGTTTGTTAGTGTTACTAATTAAATGTACATGTAATTCATACAGTACAGGACCAATAAAATGAATCATTGGTAAAACTAATATCGTTTTCTTTGTCTCTCCATTCCACCATTTATTGTCATACAAGATTTAAAACCAAAGCAGATTACAATCTCATGATCAGTACACAAGTTCCTTTGTGGTACAAACCTGTTACATGGCATTCTAACTTATTTCCACAGAGCCATTTTTTTTACACAAAAAGTTGTACCAAGAAGTAAAATGCTGCGTAAAAGAAACTGCATAAATATTTCTTCCTATTCCTTACACATTTGCCACGGCATGTTCCATGAGTAAGATCGTGTGTAACACATGTTTAAAAATAGCTTTACCGGTACATGCTCCATAATTTTAATAATCATTCAATTAAAACAATAACCGTAACACCCTCTTGTATGTTTAGGGAAAAACATTGGAACAGTTAAAGGATTGTGTGTAAATATATGCCTTTCATATTTTTTTGTCCACCACAAACGGTATCGATTTCTACAAATATGGACAACGCCGCTTCTGCAATTTATAAATGGATCGAATAGCCCTACGACATCGCCCAAGTGAGAGGACACAAAAAACATGAGTAAGGTAATCTTGCTCCGTGTGCAATTGAACATTACATTGTGATTTGAATTTGTCTTCCTGATGAAGGCTGCGACTACACTCGGCTATTTCACATATTTAGCTATTCTGGTATGGAAATATACCTTGCCACATCTAAGGCAGTGGAAGGAACTTCCATAGGGCGGTCACCTCCCGTTTACAGCCAAACTGTTGTGAACATCTTCGACAAAGTAGGTAATTTTGAACGACGTTCTATTGTAGCACGATATTAGTTTCATACTTTTCAGGGTAATTGTAATGAATGCCTCAATATCTAGGTGAAGAAACAATTTTGAATTCTGATGTAATGTCTTGCAAATATCTTGCAAATACTTGAGACAATTATGGAGGGCAAACGTGACCTGTGAGTACTGAAATGATTTTGTTGCAGTGATATATGATTTTATACAAACATACATTTCAACAACTAACATTTTTTCCATCTTGAAGTTTAGAAGAAATTGAGACTCAAATCTGACTCACAAACCGGTGTTTTTAGACGAAACGGGCTTTTACTTCTTTCGAGACAAAATACAGATTCCAAAGCCAATATCCAGAAACATGAGCGCCACCAAACCATCCCTCGGCAAGGCTTTCCATGGTATCTAGTTTCAGTGTTGGATAATGCATCAGAATTAAATTTAGAGAATAATACAAAAGGAATAATAAAAGTCACATTAAATTTTTTGCTCGAGTTTTCTTAATTAAATACAAATTTTTATTCATACATCCGAAAAAAGAACAGCTTTCAGTCACAGCGATATTTTACGATATCAAACTTGAACGACTAAAAGAGTCGACCTCCTTCAGTCGTTTTTTTTTGCCTATAAAACCGATGATGTGAACACATTTTCAATATTTCTTACAAGTATGACCGTACAAGTTGCGACTGCCGAAAAATGGTATTTGAAGTGAGAAAATATCAAAGTGAAATAAGCCATTTTTAACGAAAATGTGCATTCAATAGACGTTTTATTCCCAAAAGGTCACGCATTTTTACAGAACGATATAATCTAGGGTATTGCCCACTTCATTACTGTACTTCTCACTTTGAACTTTCATAGTAAAGCTGTACTTGGATATTTCGCGCGTAATACAATTTCTATTGAGTTATATCCGACGCTGCAAGTAATCCCACATAAGCTACACAAAAATACAAGCAAACAATACATATGT
>JBCAUG010029010.1:0-10342 GCA_038406175.1 Haplosyllis leylae
ATGCTTGTTAGACTAAAAGGTTTCACTGATTACATACCATAGTATTTACAAAACTACTACGTACTACGTAACTTTGGGATTCTAGCCGCTTTCAAACCGTCTTTCATCAAGTAGTCTTAGAAAATAAAAGCAAACCTGTTACTATCCGATCAAGAACTGTTTTCTTCACTAAATCACTTTTATTGAACCAGTTCTCTTTTCGTTCTTGTTCTCTCTTTCTTGTTCTGCAGAACAACGCCGGGTAAACAAGGGAAGATTATCTCAATTAGAATTGACAAAATTGCAATAAACGAGAAAGACCTCGCAAATACATTACGAGGTATAGCGACTACTCCCCATCCCTATTTCCCCTAGCTGGGGGGGGGGGGGTATGGGGGCTCATGCTTCACTGATCATTCCAGACTGGCCCTAGTCAGATGGGAGGGAAGGCAGTGTCTCCTTGCTGAAAAAAGACCCAGAAAAATCTCAGGGCAGTGTATGAATAAGGATGGGGATACATACTATTTGAACTGAAAACAATGGGTAAAGAGTTTTTCAGCAGAAAGAAGCCGCAGTTGTGTTGTATAATCCGCAGACGATGAAATTGAAGCACGTTCTGTCGATGTGTGAAATGCTCATCAAACAGAATAACGAGTGGTGGTTGTATCATTGCCAACAAGGTCGCAAACATCAGTGTTTCTACAGACAGCAGTCGATACCAAATAAAACGTGCATCCGCCGGTTATAGATCATTCCTCTTGCAAAGAGAATGAATTAACGTTAACGTTACACAAGGTGGATTAGTAACGACTTGCAACAAGACAGTAACCTACTGGTCTCCGCAGTGGGTCACTGAACCGCAAAAACCCCCACCCCTCCCAAAAAAATATGGGACTTCGTGTCATTTTTTAACTGGGGAACAAAAGTTGGAAACTAGGTCAACCCCCCCCCCACCACCCCAGACATGTGCGACTTTGGAATTTTGTCATGTATTGAACTCAGGAACAAAAGTTGGAAAGTAGGTCAACAACCCCCCTCCCCCCGTTCCAGTGAGATATTTGGTGAGAATTTGGGGTGACTCCTGCAGAGACTAACAAGAAAGTCGGAGGCTTGTGGCACAACTGTTTTTACGATATTTGTAATGGAAATTACTCATGGCAAATATAAAATCTATACCTCACGACTACTTAATGATATTGAGAACATTTTGCTGCACAATATAATTCTATTCCTTTTATTGGCTTCGAATTTAAAATTGCTTTGTCCGTTATACTGGTTTCAATGTAGTTACCGACCGCGTACGTAGTACGACGGTAAGGTACTGTTTTCACAGGTGCTTGTCTGTTAACAGGGGGGGGGGGTACCCGAGCCTGGTCCCCAAGCCAGCTCCAGCCGGGGGGGGTACCCCAGGTAACCTCCCCCCCTGCCAGGACTAGGGTACGCCCCAGCCAGGACTGGGGTCCCCCTACCCCCATGGGATAGGACAGCAGAGCGAGCACTTGCTACGCCGCGGTCGGTATGCCTCATGCAGGAGGACTTTCTTGTTCGCAGTGATCTCACAAAATCTCATTTCAGATAGCAAATTTCTGCCATTAAGATTTGCTTTGCACACAAGAAATCTTGTCACTTGGCCCTTTCTATTAGAACAGCTGTTTAACCTAATAGCTGTGCCATAAATCAATCATGACCAATGTAATTAAAAATATAAACCAGTGATAAAGTGGTCAGTAAGTTGCCAAGGATCGATCCTGTGTTAAAGGGTTGTAAATTGCACTGCCTCAACGAATATTACTTGTAAAGGTATTGATTGTAAAACATAAATCAGATTTCATGATCTGACTAATGTGGGCAGAGAATAGTTGCTGCAAGGCCTGTTGAACAGTTAAATGCAGGAACCAATGTTTCAGGTTGTTTTGTTCCAGTTGTGTTGAATAATATCTTGTTTTCTATTTGCAGAGATTCGCTTGAGGTAGACGCATCGACAGGCAGATTTAATACAATAAGATACCAGACACACAGATGAAGAATGGGACAGTACAAAGAAACAAATTGGCCTCAAAAGAAAATCAATTGTGACCAGGGGGAATGGACTTCAAAGCAAGAGACTGGAGATTTAAATGATGTGTAGCTTTAACTGATTACCCCTCCCGGGATGCAATGCAGAGCTCAAATCGTCTCTGGTATGTTTTCTGCTTTTTTCTCTTCCCTGTTTCTGCGGTGGTTTTGTAGTTAAGTATCATCTCACACGTAATGTGTTTCGGGCAATAAATGACGAGTCTAAATGTATGAAGCTGGTCTAAGCTTGTCTGAATTGCTTAAAAATAAAACATCTGACTCTCAGTTGATTTGGACCAGATAACAAACGGAAAATAGTAACATCCAATCAACAACCATTCATCAGAGTTGTCGAAAACACATGACAGATCATACTTATTCGATGTCAGATCTTGCTCCTCAAAGTACTGTTTTTGAAAATGGTATGTCATACCATTCTCGACTAAACCAGATAGAATTGGTTGTTTCTTCCTATAGTACAAAAAAATTCACAAATTGCTTTAAAAAAAATTGTTTCAAAGCTGATTTTGTTGGGGTTTTTTTTGAGAATTTTAACCCTTAATTATTTTGACACAACTTAAACTCTTCAAGACTGAAAATTTTGTCATTGACGAAATGGCATGGAGACAGAGTCCATTTTCTCGAATGACTTCGAGACCTTCCCAACAGCTGTAACGTTTTGGATTCTTGATTATCCTGCGGTTCCTACACTACCCTGTTGCACATCTCACGCAAGCACCTTATTAGCTTTATTAGATTATTCCTGATTGGAACCACCGGGATTAACCACAGTGCATCTTCTATCAGGGAGGCTCGTACTATTTACAGGTAATGTTGGTGTGTACCGACAGAAATTCCCTTAAAGCCAAAGGAAACAGAGAATTTCTGTGTTGCAAACGGAGAGGCCAGGTGTTCCTTCAGGGAAAATTATTCAAAGTCTGTAATCTCTAAGAATTGTTGGAGACAATAGCGTACGTCTTGGTTTTAGGCTTCGCAATGTTAGGATCCGGAAAAGTTTGGAAAATTTTTATATTCAATGAGACATATGCATCGATTGAAACTGCCCACACTACGTTGGTACCGTCACGTTACAAGAAGTCCGGAGAAGCAACATTCCCTTTTTTGCCACAAATGACATATTTAGTGTACATAGCGGTAATATTGAAGCCATTATAGTTGGTGATTTGTTTTACCACGTCATTTTCTCATTTTACCTTCTACATCCTCTCAGGCAATCACTGCAGGAAAATACCCAATGTCCATCATTCCCTGCTACTTTGTAATGCGTTGCGTAAATGTCTGGAGATATTCGGGAAATTGCCTCAAGGTCTTCTGTCGTGTTCCTCTAATGAATTGTACTTGTAGTTACGTAAAATTCTCTCCACGGACACCAGCACGTCTATCGCCCTGCAACCTGTGGGTCTTGTGTCCTGCTTAAGTTCCTAATTGAAAGCTGCTTCCTGTTTATTTCTTGCTTCGATTAGACTGTATTTTCAGAATTTAATGGGACGATGGTGTTAGTCTGTTAATCGGATAGATTATGTTTTTCTCTTGTATCAAAGAAAAGCAGTTTAATGGTACCAAAGTGCTGATATCTATCCCTGTGATCTTTTTTCAGATTAATAAGCGATGAATCCAGATGTTCGTGCTGAGAAACGGAGGCCCCCTGGTGGCAAACAACCGCCGGGCCACGCCCCGTACTCACGCGTCAACCAATCAGACGACAGGGGAAGTGAAAAGTCACAGATGACATCATCCTCGAAGGAACAGTCCGGCCACAGTGCGTACTCCATCCACCAGTCGGAGAACTTCCCTCCAGAGCCCGGGTGTGACATGTCCAACCCGTACTACGACCTCGCCGTGCCGTCCTCCTCCAGCAGCTCATACACCGTGGACAGCCACTGGGAACTACTCAAGGTAAAACCGACATTCCGCCTACATGTATATCAGGACCGAGAACGACCACACAACAACGACGGAAAAGAAAGCAAAAACTCTAGTAAACTTGGGATTTGATTGAAGCTCTTTTCCCTTTGCTTTTTCTGCCTCGCTTGTACACATGCATGTAGTCTCTGTGTATTAATTCAAGTTTGCTTTGTGCGATTATCTCAAAAAGATGTCAAGTCTTTTATTCCGCCGTGTTTAATGATTCTATGATTCTGTCGCCAGGAAAGCTCAAGAACGAGCGATGAACTGCGCCACGCGCTGCACCTAGCCGGCTGGGAGTCGGACGACATCGTGAGGGAATGCGGTATCCGCGGGTGGCGCCCCCAGTGTCTGCAGAAACTAGCAAACATAAAGGCCTTCATCTTCTGTCTCTGTATTCTATCAATGTTTTCTGGAACACTAATAGCAGGTTAGTACTAGATTACACGGCTAAATGTGTAAGGCTCATATTCCTGAGCCAAGGACATGAAGTTAATGGTTAATGGTGTGATCAGGTCACCATTAGGAGTAACTTTGTTTTTACTCGAGATGTGGCCAATATTGTAGTATTTATGTAAATTCCGAAACGTTTTCTGCACTCGATATCGTGTAACACTTGAGGAAAAAGTCAATGGTAAAGTAATTTTTATTTGGCTCCAATTTTCTACCAATAACTTCTGTAAGCTTTCAAATTCACCACGATGTGTTTCAAAGAGCAACAGCATCATTAGCTCGTGGTTTACTGGCACAGACTTCACCAGACGACCAAAGGGCGAAGGTATCAGAAGCTTCACGTAATGGACAATTATCTCAACGTTTTTGCTGCATCGTAGAGAGGGATTATTCAGGATGAACGGGCGAGACATTCTGGGATAATTAACTTTATAGTAGGACGTTGCTAATACTTGTATGACGTAACGTTACAACGCTGCATGTTACGTTTCTTCACGACGTTAATTGTCTCCTCTTCGTCTCGGCGCAGGTTACGTGAACAGTGTGATCACGACCATAGAGAAACGGTTTGAGATCGGCAGCCTCTGGTCCGGGCTGATCGCAGCCTCCGTGGAGATCGGCTGCCTCCTCGCCGTCGTGTTCGTCAGCTACCTCGGAGGCTGTCGACACATTCCAGTCTGGATCGGATGCGGTGCTATTTTACAGGTTAGAAAAATGTTTGCTCGCTGCGAAAAAAAGAAGTGCCATGCACACGATTCAAAAGTGAATGTTTTGATTCGGCAATGGTCTGTTCACACTCAAAACGATACCAAGACTAGTGCCATTGACCTGTACACCCATTGGACTTATCAGTCACAGTATCGTTAGGGCATTTTGATGAATGTACACATTCAATACATTTTTGCCTACGATAGTTTATCAACGCGGAGATGTACGATGACTTTAATTGTGATTGCAGGGTATAGGAGCTTTAATTTTTGTACTGCCACATTTACTTGCCGAGACGTACACGATATCTGGAGGGATCACGGTACGAATGAACCGCACGCACACGGAGAACATGTGCCGAACTCACTACTCACACAGCATGCACGACAACTGCCACACAGAGGTAACTTCTGCAAGGTGTAATTACTAATATTCAAGTAAGAATAAAACATTGACAGAAGTCTGGGACATTTGTAAATTATTCATACAAATATCAAAATGGAAATATTACTTCTTTTCTGTCTTTGACACTTTCTAATTATTTTTTGCTGCAATGGCTGTCACAAACCAGTCGACTGAATTGGAATAATGACTTTCATCCAGATATTTGATCTGTTACTTGCAGGGCTCAGGCAGCTGGTGGTACATATTCATCCTGGTTTTGGCACAAATCATGGTGGGATCGGGAGGCTCACCGCTTTACACGCTTGGAACAACCTACATAGACGATCACGTTAGTCCAAAGAAGGCACCAGTTTACATAGGTGAAACTTCTTTGGAATATTCTTATAATTAATTGTTAATCGTTTCATTTCCATATTTAATGAGAAATGAAGTTATAGTGTCCTCAGATAATCTTTCGTGTCGAACTGCACTTCCTTATTTCAAAACCATATGTTATCCCTGGTTTAGACTTTCGTGTTTCCTTTTAATGTCTGATTTGAGAACGGAATTATTTTAAATATTTGCAGCATTCATGTACGCAACGGGAGCCTTAGGTCCAGTGCTTGGATTTGCACTTGGTGCACTTATGCTACAGTTTTATGTGGATTCATTCAGGTAAAATTTTGTTACTAACGCTACTTGCCGCACTTGATTAAAATTACCAAACTGATTATTTGACTCTGTGATTTCAGCTTTGATACAAATCAACTGAACCTAACACCAAGTGACTCGGCGTGGGTGGGAGCTTGGTGGGGCGGATTCATCGTGTGTGGGTGCTGTCTACTAATGACATCCGTTCCCTTCTTCGCATTTCCTAAGGTATTCACTTCGTACTTTGATGTAGTCATTTGCGGATCCAAAGGGGGCGTTAGGGACGCGCCCCTTCCCCTCTCGGTCCAATGTCTTTCAATGCAGTTTCGAGAAAAAATGGCCAAAATAATAAGCTGGCACCCCCACCCCCAAAGTGAGAAATACTGGATCCGCCACTGGTAGTTAATTAGTACATATAGCAGACGCATGTAAAACGGAACATCAATTCTGAGGTTATTGTGTACCTCGTGCTTCTAAACAAACACATCACACACCAGTTAGTTTAATAAAATGGTTTCCCCTCAATATTTTCAGGTTTTAAAGAGGGAGAAGGCCAAACTTGTGCTTGAAAATAAGGAAAATGCAGCCAAGTTCCTTGATCCTGAGGAAAAGAGAAGAAAAGCAGATTATGGAAAAAACATAAAAGGTAATGGATTCAGAAGGCCATTCTGAATAAAGTCAACATCATTTTTCTCACAACTGCGCAGAGCTTTCAATTCTAATTGTTTTTAATTGTAGATATCCCTCGTTCTGTGTGGCGGTTACTGTGTAACCCAGTCTACATGGTCCTAGTTATCGGTGGATGCTGCGAAATTTGCATCGTCAGTGGCTTCTGCGTTTTCTTACCAAAATATCTGGAAACCCAATTTGGAATTTCCAAATCAGCAGCCAATCTACTGACAGGTATTGCTTTGTACTGCTTTTTATCTTGATGAAACAGATGTCCAGATACGCATAAAATCAGAACCTTGACACAAGAACAATAGAAATTCCACAACGCGCTCGCATTCTTAAGGCTAATTACTGTTTAAAGGTTCACAATGCGCTCTTCAAATCTTTCGTCCACTTCTGAATTTGAAATTTGCATTCCGAGAATGTAGGTACAAATACTAAATATATTGCGACCCAACTAGGGAGTCTACATTCAATTTCAAATTAGATTCAACCCACAAGGGTCAACTCAGTATGCAGCACCTGCTTGAAGATCTGCGTATTACAAGGTGTTGGGGAAACACTACCCACGCAGAACCTTCTTTATGCTAATACAATTTGATTCTAATATAACCCATATTGTTGTTGCAGGAGGGATAGCAATCCCCGGGGCGGTGTTTGGAATCATGATTGGCGGGTACCTGTTGAAACGATGTCAGTTGGGCGAAAGAGGTAAAATTTCAAATTCTAAATCATCGTGAATTCATCTCGCTGGCGAAGCAATACAAGAATTAAAGTGAAATCAATGCTAAAATTT
Organism: Haplosyllis leylae; assembly: GCA_038406175.1. Lineage (NCBI taxonomy): Eukaryota > Metazoa > Annelida > Polychaeta > Phyllodocida > Syllidae > Haplosyllis > Haplosyllis leylae. The sequence goes on from JBCAUG010029010.1 coordinate 7,625, forward strand.
ATTTGGCGATCGTGTTTCCATGAAGAACTCCTTTTCTGCACACAGGAGCCATTCAGATGACGATCATATTTAACATCATGGCGTTGTTCGGGTTTACTGTACTTATATTTCTGGGCTGTGATAACGTTAAAATGGCAGGAGCAACTCTGCCGTACTTTAACAGGTAAGATGCCTCAGAATCATACAATACAGAATTTTTATGGAAAGTTCCTCATTTGTGATTCTGTTGCTGGGATGAATCCTATGTTCACAGTGCACCTGTTATAAATAACAAGTACTTTTATTTTTGATTTTGGAGGACAAGAGTCCTTTTTGTCCTGTAACATCTGCCCTGGGTTTCAAAGACATTGTGCTTGTTTCCTGTGCATGATAGATTCCTCATATTCACCACGTACTTTTTCGATTGGGGCTTAGCTAACAAAATGCATCTTTTTATCGTGTTTCCAGTAGTGGACATGAGATCGAACAAGCGAACTTGACGTCTCCGTGTAACATGGATTGTGCCTGTTCGTCCAATGACATTGAGCCGGTCTGCGGGATCAACGGTATAACGTACTTCTCCCCGTGCCACGCCGGCTGCACGCAACTACAGAGCTACAGTCTCCATCCCATGAAGATGCAGGTTCGTCAATGTAACAATCTGGAGTTATATTTTAAGCATTAACAATCACAGAGAAATCTGCACGAACACAACCAATGCTACTTGTGGGTAATGTACACCAGGTTGATATCGATACTCAAATCAATATTCTTCGCCACCAAGAATAATTTAACCGTTGCGGGATGTGATGTAATTTATATAAAACACCAGTCAGTCTTTTGTAATGTTATTGGTGCCAAGTTTCGGTCTAGAAAGTTTTTTACGTTCAGCGACACACTTCACTATTGTCATAAATATTTTAACTCATTATTTTGCAGACACATTTGGATGACGGTTCACCTACTTTTCTGTTTTCGATTTCAGAACTACAGTGATTGTGCCTGTATCCACGACATTCTACCGTCGGTGTCAAATGAAGTGATCATGTCACCCTTGGCAACCAGTGGGCCATGTAAGAACACGTGTCGCCGCCTCCTGCCCTTCATGGTGATGCTCTTCGTGATGACCTTCCTTGTGGCCGGAGCTCAGATGCCGCTCCTAATGGTCACGTTACGGTAAGGATCACCTTTATCGTAGTAACTTTTTTCGTGGATATTTTATCTCTGAATCTGTCATTCAGTAGGCTCAATCCCTTGTTAGCTCTCGAATGAAAATTCGAGAATTGAGTGATCCTCGTGATGAAATAGTGCTATTTTTTGTACACACATTTAGCGTCATAATCTGGCGTCATGACGTCATTCGAGAGCTTGGAAACCGTTGCCATGCAGGGTTACTTTATTGATTATATTGTGCGACTTCGCTATCACATTCGCTATTGATCGGTGTGAACGAGCCTTTGTAATTCACTCAAACTCATCGTGTCGATACCGACACCAAATAAGCTATAGCAGTACCGAGAAATCAGTGGCACTAAATATTGGGTTTAAAACCTATTCGCAATGATTCCTTGATGTTATTTTATTTTGGGTAGGCTTCTAAGCGAAAGCGAAAATTTTCTCTGATCTTTGTCGCTATTCAAAATAAACTTACTACTCGGGAAAAACTACGTATCCATTCTAAGCGATTTCGCTTTCGCCAAAATAACCGAGTCTTCACGCGAAGTGTGCTGAGGAGGTGTAGTAGCCCCATAGCAATACATTGATACCTCCTCGGTCTATGGTGCTGTGAATGGACCACTACACTAGAACTGCACCAGACATTTTTACGAGGCTCTTTTTTTTTTTTTTCTTTTTTTCTCAGGATTGTGAGTTTTCAGTTCGGGTGAGTTTCCTGGAGATTTACAACGAGGAACTGATAGATCTACTCGGCGCGGAGTCGGTCGATAATCCCAGATTAAAGATCTACGAGGACTCCACCAAAAAGGTAACGTTCCGCTTCCTTCACTACAGTGGGTTTCGGTTTCTACGAGACCCGACTTGTAACGAGCTGAATAAAAATCTCAGTGGTGAATTCCCAGAGCACCAATTCAAAACGAGCAATTTCCTGCCAAATGCTTTGAATCTTCTGGGTTTTTTTTTTTACACTACACAAACTAGATGTCGACGCTCAGCACAGTAAGCGTCACCTAGTGTACACTACACAAACTAAATGTCGACGCTCAGCACAGTAGTCTCTTAAGATAAATTTCCTGTTCATCTCTGTGTTATGGTTTATTCAGACAGCACTTGACCGGGACCTGTATTTGGGACTGGAGCCAATTGGCTCACATAGTATCATGTGGAAGTTTAAACACTGCAATTTAGACTGTACCTGTAACCAATTTGGCATTAAAATTGTCCCACTCCTGGTCCCAGTACAGCTCCCGTTCAAGTTCTGTCTGAATGAGCTATTAAATGTACGCGTCTTGGGTTCTGAACATTCATTTTGTATGCCTTTTTATGGAGTTTTTAAATACATGGCTGTATTTCTGTTCTCTCTCTCTCTCCTCTTCAGGGTTCGTGTGTGATACAGGGTTTGGAGGAGGTGGTTGTTCACAGTAAGAGCGACGTCTACACGATACTAGAGCGCGGGTCCGCTCGAAGACAGACGGCTGCTACGCTGATGAACGCTCACTCCAGGTAATGAACGCTCGCTCCAGGTAATGAACGCTCACTCCAGGTAATGAACGCTCGCTCCAG
>JBCAUG010029021.1:0-10341 GCA_038406175.1 Haplosyllis leylae
CCCCGCCCTGTGGACGGACTCACGCCTGTGAAAACATTACCTTTCCCGTCGTACTACGTACACGGGCGGTAATTAATAAACTGTCAAATTAACAGGGCCGAAAAATATGGATACACCCCCACCAGAACACGTTCCGAAGGGATCCCAACATTCAGAAATATTGCGACATCTCACAAAAGACTCGAAAATATGTGAGGTAAGGAAAATACTTATTTCAAAGTTTTTATTTTAATGCACAAGATGCTTATGTGCTTTCTAGCACCACAAAGGATGTAGTTTGAATGATTATTAATGCAAGAGTTTTTGTGCCACTTTCTGTTTAGCGACTTATGCGTCCAGAAGTAGAAACCCCCTCTGAGGAACTTCAATGTGGATCGGATGACAATATAACCCCAGTCAATTCCTGTGCTCGTACAACTGTTTACCTTCCTGTTCGTCGGTTCGTAACATCACTTCATTTCGCAAAAAGTCGATCGAATTATCTTTGGACGCAGACGATTGGGCTTGTATGTAAAGTGCATGTACCTTGAAACATCAATATGTTGCTTTTTTGTACTAGATTTTTCAGAAACGGTAAAAGCGTGCTTCTTCCAAACAACTAAATCAGCTGGCAAAGGTTTATTATGTGTAATACAAACGATTCGTAACAGCAGTGTTGTCACTTGCAGCTACCTGTATTACATACGTGTAATTCCTTGTGAATTGTTTGTAAAAAATATCCTTAAAACTTCACTGTATAGCATTGTTATCTTTTGTAGTAAAACTTCATGCTCGTGTGAAGAAGCAAGTTGTGTTCACAAGCTGACTGAAGCCATTGCAAAGAAGATGTTGGATGGTCAGAAAGGTGCCAACGGAAGAAGACGTCACAGTTACGAAGGAAATCAGATTTCAAGTAAACCAACGCCAACGTGTAAAACAAACAAATCTTTACTTCGCAGAAATTCTGCCGGCGCTATGGTGGTCAGTGTACCTGACAAAAAGGCACATGCTCTGAACAAACCGTTGAGCGTGGAAATTTTCCCTCGCTTTCGAACACAAATGGTTGTTCTTCAGAGAACTGCGCCGAGCATCCCCCAGCCACCATTGACCGCAACACCAGAAAATAAACGACCGCATTTGCTAGAGATAAGTTCAAATTGTAATTGGGAACCCATCAGAAGTCAGTTGTTAGGACGTATGTCAGCAGTTTGCAGTGTTATGGGGGATTTCCCACCAAAAATGGCATTCATACTGGAGAAGTATTTTGTTGAAGTTTTACCGAAACCAGATAAGACGACACCGATACCTCCTAATTTACAGCCTGTTCTTCAGACACAAGAGATGTTTGCTATTCCCTTGAAGATTACTCCGGTTGGGTACATTGGCCTCAGTCAACCGCCACCGTGCAGTGTTACCAATGAAGATCCTCTGTCACAGATACATGTAAAGAAACTTGAACAAATTCACAAGGCCCCAACTTTGGCCGGGATGTTGGCCATGGCCACACCTTCATACGCTACCCCGCTTGGTATGTCGGGTTTAAAAAGTATTTCTCTGAAAATGGCAGATGGTAAGATAGTTCGCTCTGCGTCGCCAGCTGAACCATTATCCAGAGAATTTGTGCCTGATCCAGAATTTGGACCAAGAAAAAACAATGAAATGGAACAAATTGAAATAATACCGATAGAAGATGATTCAAGTTCAGATGTGAGTCTGACTGGTGGACTAAGTAAATCCGAAATGGAAGATGAAAATGCTAAGCAGACAATTTCTACTTCTGAAGACAGAAGCGCTTTTACCAGATCAGATGATGCTGACTCTGAAACTGTTACGGTAACTATTGATGAAGACATGTTTGAAGCAGGCTCAACTCGGGTGACAGAGGTGACACATGATGCCGAATGTAACTCGCAAGGAGTAGACACAGTAACTGTCACCATAGATGAAAGTGTACCTGATGCCCACATGAAAGAAGGTGTTTATGGAAAAAATACCTGTAGTTCACCATCTACTGCCAGTGATGACAGTGTTCTAATTACGAAAGTATGTCCTGCTTTTGCCAGCGCTGGGGATAGTGATGATGATTTGCTACATTACAAAACAGATAAGCAGTGCACTGACACAGATTTATCAAGGAAGGTACATGATGAGGACAAAGAGATACAGTCAAATGAAACGATTAATCTGTACTCGCAAAATGTGGTTATAAGTGATACAAATTCAAAGTCTAAACAAACGGAACCATCGGTGGATCATCGTGAAACGGAAAATATAACGGCAGATGAGGACGGTTCTCAGCACTCTATTTCGGTTGGTCTACCAGATCTGAGACCTTCATCGTCTTGTTCTGAAATTTCTCTGCACTCTGAGGATGAAACTCGCTCGGCTGAACCTGAAGCATTTGACCAGTCGCTCCTACCAGATTTAGTATCCGACTCTAATTCGCAGAAGAGGAAATCTGTGTCTCCGACAACTTTACAACAAAATGAAGAACAGATGTTACACCAACAAAAGCCAGTGAGTGAACATCAGCACAACACGAAGGGATCAAAAGCACAGAACCCGATATGCACCACTCATAATTTAGAAACCCAATCAGGATCACAAAAGTCAACGGTTTCAAAAGGAACCACACCAGAGACTCTAGCACCCGCGCTGAATGATGAAACTTCTCTCCCAAAACAGACCATGGGCAACACGGTGCCTTTACGAGGTGGTTGTCTTAAATTTGTGTCAATCAGCCCAAAAGGTGATGTAATAAAAGAACAAAGAGAAAATATTTTGAAATGTGATAGTGACCTGCAAAACACCATTAGACCAATAATGGTACCAAATCAGCAGAATATTATTTCAGTTCCAGGACTGACTTTGATTCCAGTCACTGCAGTTCGTGAAACAATGGTTAACGGCAAAGCAACGAAGTCCTACGTGAAAGACAAAGTGGCTGTACCTGTGTCAGTATTTTGTGCGAGAATAGATCCAACAAAACCTGTTTCTACGGCTACCTCAGGTATTCGCAGGCACTCCACAGGTGCATCCGCTCCTGCAAAGAGTTCGGCTACTGCCGCCAGAAGTTCATCAACGGAGTCAACAATTGCCCAAACAATGACCCACTTTATTCCAGTGAATAGTAAAAGGACTAATGAAACAGCGCGACTGCTCCAGCAGAAAATACCAGTTCAGATATATAGGAATAATAATCTCTCCGGCAGTAATGTTACAAGTCCTTTAGCAATTCCTTCCACAGTAACGGGAATTGACAGGAGTAAGGCATTCATTCCACTGGACCAATTATCTTCCGGCGCATTTGGCGGCCTTAAAAATCTGGAGGGGTCCGGCCCATCAGCATTCCAGCGTGTCCAGCTGCAAAGTGGGAAGTTCAAAGGAAAGGATGATTTTGCCATCAAAGGCCTTAAAAATGATCCCAAAGTCAATGCTGGACATCCACAAGTGAAGGAATACAATGGGAATGCAGAAAACCCACCAGATGTTATTCACATATTGGATGATAATGAAGAGGCACTGGATCTCCAGTCAGGGAATATATCGAAGGTGTGGTGTGTCGAATTTTTGTTAAGATGGTGCGTTGTAAAGTAACTTAACGATCTGAAATTTATGATTCTTATGGTTTGTATGTGAACATCGGTTTATGTAGGAACGCTACCCAAGGCAGAACGGCTGTCGAGGTCTTGACAAAACTTCACATCTGCTGAATATTGCGGGAGACCAGTACAATGTCCTGGCTACTTATGACGATGACGAAGGACAATCGGGGCGTACTTCGGCTGTTACGAGCAGTGGTGGTTGGGATGATGAAGCCAGTGACTCTGATATCAGTGTTGGAAACGACGACCCACTGTTTGTAAGTAGAATGTCTAGAATTTCATACAAACAAGAAATACCTTGTCTAAGTCTAAACGGTCCACTGATAATGGTATGTCTGTTGACACTTGAGGTCAACAAATGTCATTTATTACCGACCACGTACGTTGTACGAGGGAAGGTTGTATTTTCACAGGTGTCTGTGACTCTGTTCGGGGAGGGGATTATGGCTCATTCACACTGCACGGGACCGGGACAAGGAACAATGGGTTACTGTGTATTATGCAAAACTGTGCACACTGCACCAGGACCTGGAAAAGGAACGATGGGTTACTGTGTATTATGCAAAACTGTGCACACTGCACCAGGACCTGGAACAGGACATGACCCATTATCTCCTATTGTGCCAGTCCCATTCCCTGTACCTGCCCTGTTCCCGGTCCCGTGCAGTGTGAATGTACCATTAGAGGGGAGGAGGGTGTCAGTCTACTTTGGACCATAGACTGTTGACCCATCTTTCTCCCAGACCCTACCCCGGTCAGGTAGACAGGTGTCCCCACGCCCCTTCTCTCATCCAAGTAGGTAGGTGACCCTCTTCCCCCCAACCCGGCCAGGTAGGCAGGAGGCCGTCTGTGGTCGGTATGCCTCGTAATGTTAATGCGCCTGATATACCTTCTGGACATTCTACCGGCATAGACCGAATGCCTACATTCAAGGACCTGTTCAATTAAGGAAACTGAAATATTCTACACTGTTTATCAGTGATTTTATTTGGTTCACTTAAATTTAATCTGGACCATATTAAAAGTCTGTTACTGGTCCGTATGGGCCTCCAACTACCACATCTTAACAACATCACTGAGTAATGCTTATTTGGCTTTGTTGGACATTTGCATACTCTAAAAAAGTTTTGTAATTACAGTGTAAGGAAATACCCTTCACAGAATGAACAATTAATGGGTGTAATAACATTTGTCCTTATCTATTGGTTGCTACTGCTAACACCATAGCACAAGAATGAAGTGCATGTCTGTTTTCAGTGAAACTCACTGGGAATCGAATTTGAGGAACTCACCAACAATTTTGCTGTCATTGGTGACTGCATGGTCAGTGTGTTGAAAGGCTTGTCATGAGCTCCTGAAATATCATTCTCATTGCTCTTGTTTTTCCATAATATTCTTTGTCTGTACTTTAGATGAAAAGCTTGACAGAGGGAAAGGCCATGGGTGACGATATACTGAAGACCTTAAAGAAGTCAAAAGATAAACAAGAGCAGGATATGCCAGAGAAAACAGCAGCATCTGGTTCAGCAGAAACAGAGGTATTTATCTCAATAAATTATGATTTATTCATGATCCGTTTTGAAAAATTGTCAGTCATTTACTTTTTAGTATGCTGGGAATGTTAATTTGTAGAACACAAAGGTATTGAAAAATACCAAAAGTCGGGAACTTGAACGAATCATGGGCGTAAATCACAGTTCGTGAAAATATAACCTATTTTACTGTTTTGAAGGAATTATTTTGCCGAGAAGAACCAAAGGAAGGAGAAAGTCGCAGGTGCAACAAGGAACACAAACGCAGGTACATTCATTTCATTTTCAGTCGCACCGTCTCTTGTAAGCGGAGCTACTTACCTGGGCACTATGGTACCTGATTGGAGGTGCATTGGTACTGCTCCTTGGTTGGACGCTTACTTGTGGCCACATGAAATTTAAAATTGCATTGGATTTCAAAATCAAAATGTGTTTCAGGTCATTCTGAACAATTTTGATTCGGCTTCATACATTTTCTTACCCTCTTCATCTCACTTTTCATCTCACATCTCCATATTGTTTCATCTCATTATCTCTGTCTAACTTTAATATCTTGATCAATTTATCTCTTCATCTACTTAGCTAAAGCAAAGATACGGTTAAATTAAATCTCCGAATCAGATGAGTCGCGACTCAATGCTGGTAAGCATTCTTGTTGTGCAAACAAAACAAAGGTTGATGTTATGGAATCAAACAAGTTGTTAACTGCTGTAAATTGCAATAACTCCCATAGCCCATGATATCCTTTGGCTTATCTGTGTAATATTATTCTTCTTTCAATAGTTGGCTTCATTACAGTGTGCCTAATTTTTGTGAAGAGTAAGACCATGTAATTCTCACGAAAATTGGCGTTTAGGGCCACTTATTTAGATAGATATGTTACGATTGTAAGATTTTACAAGATTTGAGTATTATGGGTGACAGCATGTACAAGTGTCTATTTCGAAAAAATCAACAAATTTGTGAAAAAAGTTACTCGATTACTTTTGTTGATCATAAACTTTAGTTCATATGGTGTTTCTATGTTTACCTGTTATGTTAATACGATTAAGGAAATTTTTGTTAAAAGTACCATTACTTATGCGGAAAGTATAGAATCCAAAGTGACTAATTCACCAGTAAAATTAAAGGGAAAGAACATTGTTTTTTTTTTCAAATTAAGCGAAAGAACATTGTTTTTTTTTTAAATTAAGTGAAAGAACATTGTGTTTTTTTTTCACGTTTAGTTCAGTCGCAGATCTCCTTGATTTCTTTTCGTGGGTTAGCATGCCATTATTAATGTAGTGTCAGAAAGGAAATGTCCATGTCCTGCTTGTGTCGCATACAAAACAATTAATGAAATAAAATTGGCACTGGAGACATTTTACTTAAAATTTGCAGTGTGCTGCAATGCAAATAGAAGTTGTGAAGTGAATGTAGTTTATGTTTGCGTCAACAATCTCACTTTTCCAGTTTCCCACTAAACCAGTATTCTTATTTGCAGAGAAAAGCTGAGGCGAAGTAACATCAGATGTAGTTTTAATGATCTAAATACTCTTGTCGACAAAATAGAGAACAAATCGGTAGTAGAAGTCGACAGCAGATTAGTTACTAAAATTACCATACTAAAAAAGGTATTTTTGAAATCCGTTGCACTTTCTTTAGTAAAGAACAAATTAACATTGCAAAAGTATTTATCCACACTTTAATTTGACGGAAAAAGGTTAATGTAATTTATGTAACTCGTATTTAGGCTATAAGATGTGTGCACCGCTTGAAAATGGAAGATGAAATGATGACTGCTGAGAAATGTAGACTGCAGGAGGATAACCGTCGACTTTTAGAAATACGCGCGAGTTTAAAATTAGGTAAATAGAAATGATTATGATGGTAGCGAAAGCGATGCAGTAATTCGGTGTGAGAACGTCCATTGCAATTGTCACAACTCATTTGTGAGTCAGTTTGCTACATTCTCTTTCGCTCAGTGTATGTATGAATTCTGTCCTGTACTGTTACACCAAGCATCAGCGTTAATGCTAGCATCAAATTTATTTGTCGCTTGGAAATGGCTTGGCAACCCATTTGGAGCGACGTCGTAGACGCATCGCTGTCGGTGGACGTAATTGGAATCTAAAATAGTACAAGCTAAAAGTTTTGAAACTACTCCGTTTTCACCTGAATCGTTTCCACCACAGGATTATCAGATGAAACCTTGGAGAAAGATGGGAAGACTGAAGTTGAAAGTGATACCCTCGTGGAATCGCGAAATGAAGACAGTGAACTAGGGAAGAAGGATTCAAAGACCGATACAGAGTCAATCAAATTAATGCCCAATAACAAGGAGGAAGAGGAAAGAAGAAAAGTTAGTCCAGATACGATAGACGATGTTCTAGAGGTAGACCCATGATACCTTAATTAATTGTGAATTATTTGGATTTATGCATTAGGTATGTTTCACAACGTGTCACAATAAAAAAATCATTATATGTCGATATTTTCCCTAACATACTAGCATGAAAATGAAATAGGTTTCAGCCCATATTCATATCAACCAAAAGATACGGCGGTAGGAAATATTGTGATAGGTTTCAACATGCCATCGTGTTTTATAATGTTATGTTGAAACTTGTCGCCTTAATATTGAAAATAGTGACGAATGTTTCAACATACTGTCATAAGATATCAATAAATGTTTCAGTATAACATCATAGAATATATCAGACATTCTTCAATATTCTTATACAACTACCTATCCTAGGACACCAGTAATGTTAATATTAAATAATGTTGTTATGTTGGTTTTCTTTTTCAGAACTTGGACTCTCCATCTTTGCAAAGAAATACCGGTTCATCGGAAAAGAAACCTAAAATTGTGAGGGCTAAAATGTTCTTTCCCCCAGTTCGAGTAATAAAGAAAAGTGCAGAATCTCCGGACAGAAAAAGAAGGGCGCCTGGTGAACGAAGAAGCATTAGTGGCTTCGCGGTGAAAAAGAAATCCCCAAGCTGTGCACAGCAAAATACCAAAGAGCCAAAATTATTCCATGAAACCAAGTTCTCATGCAAATGAGCGTTTGTAAGTGGATAAATGCACTGATTCCACGAAAGAAGTAGTCTGCAAAATCTGACACTGTATTTTGAGAACAATTGGTGATCAACGATATCGAAATGAATGGCAGCAAATTTCTGGCAGCGGTTTATGTAAAATATGTACGTAGTATATGTGTATAATAGGTGCGTCTCTAAAGGTTGTGCACTGCAACCATATCTCCTTCACATATGATTGTGAGGAAAATGAAACGATCGACTTGAAAGATAAATTGACTTTTGAGCCAGTAAAAATGGCTACATCATGCTGCTGACAGGCCTTCATACTCGAGGCTAACTTGGATGTTCTGCATCTTGTGTGTAATCACTTGTCTTATCACAAAGCAGTCGTGATCAAAATATTTATGACGTCATGTAAAAATATCGAAGTTCTGATGTAGCCATTTTCACCTGCCCTTACTGATCACTGTTACTTTAACGTTGATGTTTTGGCCGAGGAACACGACTCTTCAATGCCCGGGTAAACAAAAATGTTACACCAATCTGGTTGAAATGATGAGTTGTCTGTTTATGTCTCCCAACAGTTTTCAACCAAATCGTTTGGAATGTATAAAATTTTGTGGCAGGCAAACGAGTACTGTAATTCCATTGTGCTGTCTACAGCAAATTATATTCGGTTAAATTAAATTGAAAGTCACAGGTGCATGCTGTAGCACATTGAGTAACACGTTGAGTTAATCGAAGCTGATCCAAAATTCTCTGCAGGGGCGCCAACTCATGGTTGTACAAAACTTTCCGAAAAACTCAATGAAATCTAAAAAATTGGTCTGCCTTCCCCACACCCCAAAAAAAAATCCCCAAATGTTAATGACAACAGATTTTTTTTTGTACACAATTGCACACTTGGGGATTTCATAAAGAATGCGCGGTTCTTTGTATAATGGCTACTTACTTATGCTGAGCTCACAATAGTCACATCAACTTCTGCTAATCTGATCACACATGTTTAAATTTTAATTGCCTCAAATAACCTGTGTGTACATATTCCAAAAATACAATTAATTTCGATAATCTACATTTGTGATGATGATTTACATGTTGATTATGTTCTGTATTTTTACATCTCATTCATGCGCACAATGCCTCATTTATAATGAAAGGAAGATGCTTATTTCACATCACACCCTACGGCTACAATGTTCCATTCAGACCGATGTCTGTGACCAGATTTATTGTATTAAGTTTTCTTTCATTGTTATTGATTTCATTCTATAACTTGGATCGAGTCGTGATAAGAAATTATGATTGAAAAAATATTACATAAATTACCAATATGATGACGAACCGATTAGTTGGTCATAATTAATTAGACACAATAGACTTGTTGAAATAGATTTTTATGCGGAAGGTTTAGCCTGAGCAATTTTAATTTCATAAATATAGTAAATTGGGAATGTCGCTAGAAGTGTTGAGGTATAAGACATTTTAGTGGCCCCGTTTAGTCTCTTGAACATACACGTACATTTTCGTCAAAGAGTAAAAATACTTTGCGTAATTCCTGATATTTTAATTGTAATTGTCACCAAACAATAAACTGCAAGTTTTTGACATAGGTGAAGGAAAATTAGATTTAATGTGAAAGGCATTTCTGTGGTATGACTAGTTTGAATAGTAATGCGTGGAACAATTGCAGATGTTTTGTGGTGTTGACTTGTTTAACTTTGTTTGTACCTATGGTGCTGTGAAAGCAAAAGTGAGCACTTTTTAAATTCTAGTGTGCACCAATCTGCTCACACAGGGAAAAAATTACCTGTAAACTTGTTGATAGTACAAAATAAACTAAAAATTCAACTTGAAAACTAACAAAATGTTGCTAAGTGGGTGACATTACCGGATGTTTTTGATACTTCTTATTTGATTTTATTTTCTGAAATTATCTAGCAGCCAGGAGGTGTTTTGGAACAAATTTTGAAATTTGAGTCAAAGAAGAGTTTCGGGAGATTTTGTTTCAAAAAGTGTCAACACGGATTGAACAAGAAAATTGACCATAAAGGCCAAATATAAGTCTCCGCACGTTGCATGCACTTCTCTCCTAGGGGCAGGGGGGTGGCAGTGGTGGTTAACTTTCAACTTTTGTTCCTGAGTCCAAAAATGCTAAAATTCAATTTTCCCTATGTCCAGTGGGGGGGGGGGGGGAGCAG
>JBCAUG010029032.1:0-10341 GCA_038406175.1 Haplosyllis leylae
ATTTTTTTCTTCAACTAAAGTTGAAAATGAAGGCCATTTGCAAGTGTTGTTAACAAACTTAAACAACACAATTGAAAAACAGGACATCCACATTTGAATCCCTGATTTTAAATCACACTTGTAAACAAATCCATCACTGTGATGTGTTACCAATCAGTTGTGTTTCTCCCATTTTGGATTTGAAATTAGGTTAATTCATCTCATAAGTAGAATTAGATAAATACTTCATGGATAGTTAAATCTACTATCTGTGAATAATAATTTATTCACACATAATGTATTCAACTGTCCATGGATAGTGAAAGATCATTTTTCACTCTTCATGTAGAGTACTTATTCATTTTGCACTATCTATGTTACCTCACATTTTAACTGTCCATGTATAATGAACTGATCCATGGATAGTGCAAATGAATATTTCACCTAACCATGGATAGTCAATTCCATTATCTGTGTGCAATTAGATGAATTAGTCTAATTTATCTGATTCAGCAAGATCCAAAATCAAAATGGGAAAAACACGAATAGCATGGTACCCCAACAATTGACCCAAAGTAAACAGAATTTTCTCTTCCTTCTTATCTCCGAAGTTGTAAAACCTTTTTAATAGTGGTTTGGAACAGCAATTCTACAATGGGAAAGAAAACCCATCCACAACATACATACGCCATTAACATATTAAAAAGCTCTGTTTTTACATCACTTTTTGCAGAATTGGATTGCAGTGTGCGTGGCAACTATCATGTCTCCATGACTACCTCAGCGACATTTCCTGCCAGAGACAATTAGGAATTGGAATTGAATTGGAATCACGGACAGGATGTGTCGATAGTGTTCTTTTTTCGCAACAATCGAAAGAAGGTATCAGGAGGAGGAGAGATTTGTAGTGACAGGTACATGAAGCAGTGAAGGAGCCACGGGAGAGACCAGGAGGAAGGTCCATAGTCCACCTTATGTGAAGCTGGCCAGGTGTTAACCACATCAACATCAGGCCCTTTATATATAAAATAAAAAAAACACCTGACACCGGATTTGAGCCATTGAGTCCTCACGTCCTGTATTCCCGGGAAAAACGCCCTCGTCCGCTTCCGTTTCTGCCTCTCTGTTCCCCCGTTCTTTCCATCTTAACCACCTCTACCGATGACTTACGCCTGCACGCTATTGTACTGAACCTTAAAGGACTTGTCGGTTCTGATCTGTTGCACTGAATAGAAACAGAACTGAAGTACAATTACAAGCAATCCGGCAAAATTACATCGCCGACCTTTCGGAGGAAAATCACTACGTTTTGCAGTGTATAAACACATAAAACAGCCACAGCCATGCCAACATCAACAACGATCTTCCCATAAAACCAAGCATATAGAAAACACCAACACCAACGACGATTCGCACAGAAAACCGTACTGTGTTTGTAGCCATAGGAACCGTCTAGTGCCGTGTACGTTCAACATGTGGTTACGGCAATCAAAACAAAAACCGTTTCTGCCTGACTCCGTACTGGATAGCTCTGTACTTTATAATCTCTGGAGAAAAATACATCTGCGGGTCCTTAGTTTCTGACCCATGTTGTAGTAAAGGGGAAGTATAGTACGTGCATAACCTAAACCGTATGTTAAGTGTAGGAAATTAATCGATAATGTAAGCGAAAAACCATTATCGTTACGCCTTGGTAAAGGACATTCATTACTGGCAATGGTAAGTTCTCTGTGAGTAATTGCTGCACTTTATGCCTGGAACACACACATACTACAATACACATTAATCCATTAAGTATTTTCGACAACAAATTTGCACTGTATGAAAAACGATAAAAAAAATACACAGCAGATGCCTTGATAACAAAACGACTACAAACAAACGATGAGAGCAGCCAAAGTGCGTGATGTTAGACGACTCTTGATTGGTTGACCTAAGTGTATGTTGCTATTACAGTATGTCTGTAGTGGTGGTGGCACCAGCCAATGCCAACCAACGTATTGATTCGTCAGCGACAACTTCATCAAGCAGGGAGGACCTGATAAAAGCTTCGTCTACCGGATCAGACACTGAAGTACGTCCCCAGGATTCACGGGGACAACCACAAGGTAGTGTTACAACACCTGTGCAAGGCAACGGTAACCAAGCCGCTAGTAAATCTGCAGGTGCAGGTGCGGCCGCAGCAGGGACACCTGATACACCTGACGGAGAAGGGGACAACGTAAGCACGGGTACCACGCTCACTACCCCCGGCGATGAGCTGCCACCATCTTCTTCCGGGGGAGGAGCCACCGCGCTGACTGCTCCACCTAGTGGCGTTACTAACCCTAAATCATCATCATCCACAATGGACCTCTTGACGCGCTCCTCCTCCTCCAATCATCCGCAGGGCGGCATCGTCCAATCTGACGGTAACGGTAATCACAACCAGACGACAGGGAACCCAGCTCCTCACCTGGCACCAGGTGCTGCGCGGTCATCCGGTTCCACGGGAGGACGAATCAACGACGCGTACACCTCCAACCCGGACATAGAGCTCCAGAGCTACGGCGGGACGGGGCGGCGCAAGCACGGAGTCGTCGAGTCCGACCCTCCGCACCACGGCGACTCCAGCTGCAGCACGACGGACTTTAACACGAACTGTCAATCACACAAGGATTCTTCTTACGATAAGAATCTACAGTTAGTCGGACTTAACCCAATGTTCGGCAGCGGCTCGGGACTTGGCACGGTCTACGAAGCAGAAGGGAATAAAGCTCCCGGGATGTTCACCCGGGACCGCCTGGGAGGATCGGTAGATGCGCTGCAGGTAGGATAATGTCAGCTTTAAATTGATTAACAAGAGATTAGTGGATTGATCAATGAGATTTAATATAGATTAAATACAGATTATCATGATCAATACATTTTAATCACAAATTATTAGGATGATATTTTATTTATATTTTGTTTAAATAAGGGCAATCCAATCCTTGTTAACCGTAGATGTTGCGCAGCAAAAAATGTAAAATTAGGCTCATGTAATAATGTTAACAAAAAGATTTATTTTTAAATTGAAAATCTCGATCCATCAAAAAAACTCAACAAAGGTATAGAATGTTTTAAAATGTCAATATTTTGTGTACATTTCAAAACATTGCTAGTTTCAAACAGCTTTTACGTAAAATTCAATGTCAATTGAAAGCTGCTTCTGCCTTTTTTATCAAACGTATGACTTTGTCATTGAACTAAAGTCACAGCTTCAGTTCATTAAAATTATTGATAACTTCACCTTGTTCTATGAATAATAATTAACACAACATGTGGTAGAACTGCTTTAAGTCAATCGATTGAATCCTTTTGAATGAAATTTTATTTTAATCAAGAATATTTTTTTAAGTTTTAACTTGAACGTAATTATGCAGATCAAAGTAAAAATGTTGTGCCTGAACATTATGCAGAAGGGAACAGCTGACTTTTGTCAACGGAACGTCATTGAGAATTGAAATTTTTTAGTTTAGTATAAATTCTCTTGACAAATCCATTTCTAGATTAGGTAATTTGTACTTATAAGAAGCAATTTGAAAACAATATTAATGTCAAACAAAAATCTTAGTATTGATTTGACTGAACTATTCAGTAGATATTGAAACCAGAAAAAGCAGTTTTTACAGAAAAAGACAATGCCCAGTAACTTGAGTTTTATCAGAGATCAGATAAATCGTGCGCATGAGTTCCGACAAACCGGAAGTGACCCAATTAACAGGAAATGATTCATCAGTAAACAAGTAACAGAAGCAATCAATGTGAAACTTTTGTTTTTGTGTAATAAAGTTCCGATAATTAAAAATTGTTAAATGGATTTTAAACGGGTAAAAATACTTGACATTTGAATGTTTGTACCACATAATTTGTTGATGCAAATGTTAGAAGAATAGGTGAGAAATTTCTTTAGCACCCAAACTAAATGGACCCCCTTTCGAAAAAGAACCACTTACAAATAACAACAAAAAAAGAGTTACTAGCAAAACTTTGAAAGTTATTCTTCAAATTAGAAAGTCAATTCCTTTTAGTATTCTTTCTTGAGCAAACGTTGTGGTTTTTTTGTTTTTCTTTTTGAAATTTGAAAACATTTGTTGAGTCTTAGTTGAGAAGAAAATAAAGGAGCACATCATTTCTTCAAGATGTTCATACCTACCTTTGGGGAGTGACTGGGTGATGTGGTGTAGAGTTCCGGGTGTATCTGTTTACGCATTCACTGATTGGAGGCTCTGATATTACAGGGAGCCGGTGGTGGTGGAGATGAAGCTGTATCCGCAGCAGCAGCAGCTGGTAGCAACGAAGCGGCCCAGTACGGGACTGGGACGTCCGCTGCACTACAGCTCCAACCAGTACAGCTACAGCAGCAACACGCTGCACAACAACAGGCAGGCCACGCAGACACCAACACCGGGGGATACTTCCAAAAGATCCCACCGCATTCGGATATCATCAGAGGCAACACCAACGATAACCACAACAACAAGGATATAGGTGGATTATACTCAACCTCGTCGCCCCAAAGGAGGCCGCTGTTAGGTAAATCTGGAGTACAGTCGTCACCTGCGCTCGGGTTACGGGGACGAGGCGACCAGGGTGGAGGAGGAGGAGGCGCAGGAGGAGAAGGAGGCCCGCCGCCCTCGGTGCACTACATCGCGGGCTCGGGCAGGCACAGCTACGGGCCCCCCTCGGGACCCCACGGCACCGTGGCCCCGTCCTCGTCCCGACACTCCCGGGACAGCTCAGCCATCACCGACATAGGTAAATACAACATATTTTGTACTTTGTGTTGAACGGCATCTGTAAGGTTAATTCGTTCTTTGTGTAATAAAATTTCGAGAGTTTGGGCCCCCTCCCCCCTCCTTTTTGATGAAAAAGTAAATCTCTGTACACAAAACTCTTTACACAAGTAATTTCATACCATGACGTCATGATTCAACTTTATATTGTGACGTCATGATTTGAGAGGGTTGTTCGCCAAATCGTGAGCTGCTTCATTGTCATAAGTTTTCAGCAGTAAAATGATATGGCCGCCCATTAGTGCAGTGTATATAATCTATTGGGTGATTAATGACACATCTCACTTCAAATTTTCGGCATAAAAGATGGGGTACCAAGAGTGACCACAAACAGTAACTTACAGATTGGTAAAAGTTGGGAAACAGTAGTGTACCGTCCTACTTTGCTACCCGTTACTACATTCTATCAGTAAATAAATATGTCAATCACTCATTCATTGGGGGTCTTCAAAAATAGCTCTTTTCTGGTGATTTCTAAGCTTACTTGCCATGATAACCAAAACTCATTTGTTGCAAAACAGTAACACAAAAGTGCACTGTTGGCATACACTTTCTGATATTGTTCACTAACTTTAGTTTAATTCTGCCATTTCCGTTTTCTGTCTTCATCTTCGTCCAGGTACGGATTTAATGCGGGTAAATGGCGCTATCCGGCCATTCAAGCAGCTGCAGAAGCCTACAGCCGGTACCCCACCCCCGCTTCTACCCGCTGGTGGACGCGAAGGCCGGACCGAAACCGCACACACAGGGCCGCCAATGAGTTTTACGTCCGAGGAGGTGGGCATCGCCCTGGTTGGTGTCAACAATGATTACCCGCGATACGGCACCGAAGAGAAGTTCCAGCAGAACCACAAGCACAGCGTCAGCAGTACGACGCATCAGAAACACAAGCCGAACGTCGGATACCGACTCGGCAAACGTAAGGCACTTTTTGAGAAGCGTAAGCGGATCAGCGATTACGCGTTGGTCTTCGGAATGTTTGGGATCATTGTGATGGTGGTTGAGACGGAGCTATCCATGGCACATGTCTACGAGAAGGTAAGTTTTCATGACGTCGTAGTTTTTTGTGTTTTTGCATAATGACAACACAAGAACTGGTGCTGTAGTAGATAATGCTCACATTTTAATATCATATGAAATGCGTATTAGTAGATGTTTTTTTTTACTGTAAATATTTCTCTAACAAAGTCTTCCTATTCTCAAGTATCCGCTGTGCCCACGCTAGGAATATATTCTTGGTAAAAATACCTTCATTCTTGCATCGCTTTTCCGTGATGCAAATCCATTCCGAACATCCGAAAGAGCTAACCCGTGAATCATGACCAATATTCTTTGAAAGTGTACTCATTTCTGATTACTTACATGGAAAAACGTTTCAAACATCAAAGTAAATGAGTGTTGTAATAACGACTGACGTCTCTTTTTCTGCATATGAGACGATGTTAACTACGTATTAATTCTTTCCATTGAGAACAATGTACCATTGCAATAATGTAAACACGGAGATGATTAAAAGGACTCGTCGGAAAATTGAGGCTTGAGAAAAGAAAAGAAGCGGGACAAAAGACAAAGAAGTAATAACCGAACTCAATTAATTACGATCTTTTGGATTATCCGTTTTCTTTCGTCGTTGATTTCGTGACTATTTATTCGTAACTGCAATATTATTTACCTAGACTACGGTTACGGGTGGTACGTTTTCATACAGGTTTGGTGTATTTTCCTGAAGCGAACCGGAGGTGGAATTATAAACTTTGGGAAAACAACATGATTTTTGGGGACTTGAAATCCACGTATATTACATTTTTTTCTGTCCTTCAGGATCGAAATGCTTACCTAGGTTTAAAGTTGTTTTTAAAAATTCTGTTCATTTTGAACATTTGCAAACAGATCCATCATTGTAAAAAAAAGAGGACGCGATTGTTATCAAGACATGGAAAATACTTTGAACATCTCTACTACCGCGTGTTTTGTCCAATCTTCAAGTTCAAAAACTTATATTATGAAAAAATTTCACGAACATTGAAATCCTAAATTATGCAGATTAAACAATGCTAGTTTGGAGAGGTTGTACCTCAAAACATGCACCCACACAAATTTGGTAAGATGTTAATTTTGTAGACCATAAATTCGACTTTGAAATTATATTGATTAATTTCCAGTTGAATGATTATTTCAAAGCCACGTGTTTCAAACGAAGGTGATGACACACAACAGACAACAGCTGTTACGTTAACTGCACTAGAGATAACAACAGCTCTTTAAAATTGGCTAATGCGTGTCACAAAAACAATACAAGATCAGTATTTATTGCTACGTGCGAAGGTGAGGAGATTTCAATGGGCCAAACGTAAAAGTTGACGTATATTTGTTCAACAAAATCTTAAAAAATCAATTGTGAATTTCATTAATTCTTCTTTGCTGCTGGTTGTCTTAATTCACCTGTATTTTCTTTGGTTTCGTGTGCGAAATTAATTGAAGTTCTTTAATAATCAAAACGTATAGAATATCACGACACACAACAGCTGAAATAGCATATATCAAAAAAACTCAAGTATTCAACTTTCCTCTGTGTCCACTGGCACCATTTTAAATTGGAGGGGCTAAGGGAATAGTTTTTCAAAAAATATTAATTGAATCTACACATGTCTTTCATTCAGAAACTGACCTTATTGTCAAATGTGCTCGCATATTTAACATATCGACTACTTAATCTTAGGGAATCAATTTAATTAGGCCTTGATTGTTTTTAATTAATTTTTGCAACATCTTGTAGAGCCCATTTGCGACCTCCCACTTCCGGAACCACAGCTGTGTCGCATTTGTCAATAAGTATTTTTAAACAATGTATTTCAAACAGTAGTATTTAACAAGCTGTTGAGCTCTGACGTTTTATCATACTCCATATGCATTCAAACATACACAAAAAGGTTTGTTTGATCGATTCCTCCTTCTACCATTGTAAAAATATATTGACTAATGAAAGATCATTCAAGAATTGGTTTTAGTCTTCGTGTAATTAATGAGTCCACGTGTAGTCAGGAATAGCCAAAAAGGCATTGAATGCAACTATGGGGATGTTTTGTGAATTGAGATGAAAGGTTGAGATTTAAATTCTAAACTTCTAATTTAGATTCCAGATATATGTGAAAGTTTTTATGAATTCGGCAGCCGAAGTAAGAAATTTAGATTTCCGTGCGTTTTTTTTTTTAAGGAATTTGACCAAAGTAATAATTTGATTCCCCTCGGCGTGAGCATTGGTGCGTGCTCTTCTACAGACCAAATTTTCTTGAATTTTTTCTCTTTTTTTTGGAAATTTTTGCAAAATTGTATATGCCACCCCTGTCACGGAGAATCCTGTATCCACCCTATTTGGAACCTCATCAAAATAATTCACACTCGTTGTCCCTTTGACATAGTTTTCCGAGTCATCCGAACTGGATATAGCAGGACGTCCGTAATGAAGGTTTTTCTGCGGTATCCTGGTCCGGCACGAAATATTACCTCACCATTGGTTTCACATTCTAGTCTTTTCAACTCGGACTCACTACAGGCAGAAAAAAAGTACTCATGAAACAATAATACAACGGAAAATGTAGTCACTTAGTCACTGCAAAAAGGAACTGAAATCTGAAACAATTTGCAAAAAGGAAGAAATCTTTGACCGGAAAAGAGAATATATTTCCTGACATCATGAATAGCACACTGAGATAATTTTCCCAAGAACAGGATGTACAGACACGAGCAAACTGAAGACGTAATTTCAGTTAGTCTACCGTTGCAATAAAGGAAATATAAAGCTGCAATATGACAGAGTCAGTAATTCGCAGTTCTATCTGATATGACGCTTAATTGTCACGCCATTGTCAACCAGGCATCCTGCTTGGTGGTAGGATCAGTTCACAGGGGAAGAACGGCGAAAGCGATAAACGATTATTGCGTTTGAAATGTGAACATTTGTATGTGTATTCTAGGCGTCACTTACGTCTGCCTAATGCGATCCGAAAAGCGTAACTTTTGACATAAATCATTCACATAGAAATTTTGAAAGCGGTCATTTATTACTTACACTATCTTAGCATTCGCTTCCGCTTAGTGTAAACTGCGCTTAAAACAAAAATGAAATCTCCAGACTTTTTTGACAGCACATTAGAAATTATGTGAAACACGGAAAATCCCAATTATATTTCCTGAATTGAAGTAGATCCTGCAAGAAATTAGATTGCATCGTGTTTAACACGGAGAGAGACTTGATCGTATAATACGATAAGTAAATGAAAAGCACTGAATTATTGAACATGAAAACCCAAAGATTTGAAGTGAAATATGATACCCCCGGGGATTGAGTGGCCGGATGTCTACTGACTTCAGTGTCAAGGATGTTTCCAAACACTCGAGTTTTTTCCTAAATGGAGACACATTCTGTAGATTCTATAGAATCTGATAGATAACTGAAGCATCAGTTGGGATCAATTTGATGATTCTCTCTGTTTACCTGTGTCTCCCTGGTACAGTGGTAGCTCTTAAACAAAAGATAGTAAGTTTCAAAAGCATTTTATAGAATGAACACCATTTTACAAATTCTGTAGATTCTACAGAATTTAATTAGGAAAAACTCGAATGACTTCTGGGAAAGAGTGAAATCCATTTTCATCCAGTTTCACGGGCAATTTTCGTTCTGGATTCTCACGTATGACATGTACAGAATGCACCAACTAAGATTCCCACCGATAAAATGTAATCTAGAAAATTTTGACACAATTATCATAACCACTTTGCAGGGCTCTCCATGGTTAATGAAGCCAACGATGCATACAAATGACAGTGGCAGTGCTCTTTCTAGACACAGGTTTTAGGAGAAGGTGCCTGAACTGAAGGTGTCATGACTTCTCTGCATTGACAGACTAGACTCCTATGTCATGCACATTGCATGCTTGGTAAATAAAGGACTGGTGTAGACACTGCACTCTGTCTTGGGGATAATTATTCGCTACCTGGAGGCTTTACATATAGTGCCTGGTGGCATTGTTGAAAAGGTCAGTATATAAAGTTGGATCCTACCAGTGCAGACTGCCTTTCTCAGTTCACTGATGTCACCTTCAAACAAAGATTTCTAATTGGTAGAATGGACATCTATTTATTTTACTTCGGCAATTATTTCTCTCAACAAGAAAAATGTAGCAGTCCAAAAACTTAGGGAGAAATTGTTTATATAACTAACATTATTGTCCCAACACAAAGGTTTTTGTCTCAAAATTGTAAGAGATATTAGCAAGAAAATAGGTCAAACAATATGTCCTGAATATGTTCTGTAATATATCCTAATAAAAATGTTTGTTAAGAGTTACACATGATTAGCTGACCGCTCATTTATAGTTGCATTTCCCAGTGCAATATATCATAATAATTATGTGGTAAACATAATTAGTAAACAGGCGTAACTGGCTTATAATAACCATTCACATCAGTTAATATCAGGCAGTGAAAGTTTCACATGCAGGTGGCTCGTTTGCCTTCGCTCCCCTTCGCTCCCTGGGCCTCGAAT
>JBCAUG010029043.1:0-10341 GCA_038406175.1 Haplosyllis leylae
TTTTTGGCAAATTCCCTGTGTTTTCCCTGTCTGGAAAAATGAACATCCAAATTCCCTGTTTTCCCTGTGCCGTGGCCACCCTGTTATTGCGGGAATCGGCCCGAGTGTGGTAAGTAACAAATACATTCGTGCGTTTGGCCCATTGTAAGTTGCCTTTATTTTTCAACCCTGTCCCCGTTGGGCTTTGCGACAAATGTTTGCCAACAAACATGGACAGTAACAGAAATAAATAAATGCATTTTTCTATCACACTACCAGTACTTAAGTTTTCACAACCTAGGTTGACCTTCCCGTGTTCACCAACAATGTTGTCCCACATCTATCATGCCCATTATGTTTATGCTCCAATAGCCACAACGAATATTCTCCACACTGTCTGAAATATTTCACTATCTTCCTGACTACCACTCGTCCCATTTGAATTCTGTTTATTTCAGATTATGAAATAATAATAACAATAATGCTGAACTCTCAGATATGCGTCTATGTCACAGAAATTTGCCCGGAAAAAATATGGATCTATATCAGTAATGTTACCTATGAGGCTTTCGTCTTCTGAAACATTCTTTATGCCTGTGAACATTGCTGGAAGAATATGAAACTGCACTCGGCGGTTATTTGAATTACTTCCTGCAAGGGATAAATTGCTTTGTATTACTTACCCTTTTCATTTTTTGACAGACTGCGCGGAGACAGCAATTCTCGTACTTCTTTGTCTTCTACTGAATCTATCCAGAACTGCAAAGGCGATTAAATATCGTTACATCG
Source organism: Haplosyllis leylae (assembly GCA_038406175.1). Taxonomy (NCBI): domain Eukaryota; kingdom Metazoa; phylum Annelida; class Polychaeta; order Phyllodocida; family Syllidae; genus Haplosyllis; species Haplosyllis leylae. The sequence continues at coordinate 769 of JBCAUG010029043.1, forward strand.
AAGTGCTCAGTTAATTTAAATGCATTTTCGGCAAGTACATTGCATACTTCAGGCAAAATGAAAGCGGGGTACTCTTTAATTTAAGGTTGGGCAGTCATTCCATCAGTGACATCTGCAACTAAATGTTACAATTTATCAAGCAAGTTACTGATAATTTTTAAATTCTATAAATGAATTGTTTCATGTTTTAAATGTCATACTGCAACACAACATCAGGCAAAAGAATTACTTTTCATAATCAATTAATTACCTGTGTGACAATCAAGTGCATGTCACTAACTTTTATAGTAAACCAATTTTCCACATTTTTGTGTTCTTGAAATATGGCAATTGTTAAGAAACCATTGTTATTTCACAGCTTACTATTTGACGTGACGGTTTTTAGTACTACAAAGTCTACATTCATTTTGTGTCAACAAGAAAACCAAGCGGTTTTTGGCCTAGTTTTTGAAAATCGTCGTTTACAAACATTGAATGTACCAACTTTTAAACCACTTGGCAAACGAGAACTACTTGTCTCCCCAGCTTCAATGTCTGTAAACCACAAGTCAAAACTAGATAGCAAGTGATACACTTTCAGGTATCCTGTGGTCATGAGATGCTCACATGGTTGTTGTTTATATTAGCTGGCTGGCAACCCAGATATAAACAGCAGTGGCCTTTTTTTAAAAAAAAATTTTGAGGACATGTCATTTTCGTGGGGCCACTGATACCCGTTTTGGACTTCTGGTGACGTCTGCCCTGGGTTTCAAAGCCAGGGTGGATCCCCTTTTTTTGCATGCTTTCTCGCCTCTGTGATCCCCAGATTCACCTTCTGGTGCAACACCTGCTGACTGTATAGAGGCCAGCATGGCAGCAGGGCCTTTTCGATTCATGTACCTGCAAACGTGTCTGCAAGCATTGGTAGAGGTTCAGGCCGGACTCGAACCCATGACCATCTGTGCTGTGAGCACAGCAATGTATACCACTCGGTCCTGACTGAGAATGGCCACTTTTCAATTTTGGAGAAGGGGGAATTGTATAATTTTAGAATTACTGCCTACTCGCCACCTCGGGTGAGTAACACAGAAATCAACTTGCCTGCAGCAAAATCTACTCCCCTGGATTGTCTTTTAATTTTAGGTAAAAAGTCAATCATAAAAACAGTAATTATTGTAATATTACCTTATAATATCTCTAGCTACAATTCAACAATATGTATACTATTGATCAGTTATATTTGTGCTAATAATTAGCAATTCTTTCAAATATTGCATCTGCTTCTTCTGGAAAATTCCATCTATGGATCTTGGTAAGGGTGGGGGGTTGTCACTTTGTGAACCTGAAGTCCTGACTGAAAATGACCACTTTTCAAACAGACACGCAGAAATCTCACAATCGGCCCTTTCCACTAATGCGGAGAGCTGTGAGAAACAAAAGTGCAAATGTGCACACAAGGATGTCGTAAGTCCTTTGGTTCTCCAAATATGTGGCTGATTCCACTGGAGCGGCTGCAGGTCTGCAATGTTGCAGATCACATTGCCGAGAAAAGTAACTGTGAATTGTGGGTCCGATGGTCTGCAAAAGTTTTGTTTCCTCATTTTGTGGAAACAGACCGAAACATTTATGAATTTAAATATAGAAATGTCTCTGTACTTACCCTTTCGAAGTTTCTTTTGGTGCGAGACCTCCAACCCTCGTGATGCAATGTAAACAGAGACCCAGCTCCATCTCTGAATATTCCAACGTGAGCCAGAAGTATTTCAATAAGTTTTGGGCTCTTTGTAACATTCAGACTATGTTTTCCTTCATTAGACAATAATGTACACACGTTGATAGCAAAATCAACTTCATTAGGTAGTCCACACAGAAGAGCCTTTTCTAGTTTGTCGTATGGTTCTTTTCTGCAAAAATCTGTGGACAATCCTAGATTCCGTCGTACTGTGTCTGCAGCACAAAAAGATAACATACATTTGTTAACTTTGCAGTTCATCTCTTTTTTCCTTTGCTTCGTTATGGGCGACGGCGGGGTGGGAAGTGATGGTAGAAAGTTATTGTAAATTACGTGATGCGCGAATCACTTTCGATGTACACAATATTGGATCTCAGAAACCTCCGTCAAGAATTACAGGGCCTTTGTTTTGAACTTGTTACTTGTCACGTTTGAAGATGTGGAGAGGGTCCTGTATGAGTGTTTCAAAAATCTGACAAATAATACTTGTATCATGCTGTAGATGGCCTGAATTACGTACCTGCGACAATGTGCTGCTGATGATCATATTTTGTCGGTACATTTGAAAAGAACTGCTTAAGTTTTAAACGCTTGGCCGATGGTTCTTCACTCTCATCACGTTGATCAGGGTCTTCGCCTTTACTGACCTTCTCGTAAAGGTATAGATACCTAAAATAGAAACTTTTGTAATTATTTAAAATGTATCGTGTTTAAAATACTGTGATGTACAACGTTGGCAATCGAAAGGTAGCGTTAGCATGTTACCATATTGATTGCCAATGTGGACATTGTAAAGTGAACATGGTGTGCGATTTGTGCATAATCTATTGTGATTTACCTACATTCACAGCCGTTATCAGATAAGAAGCAACGAAATAATCAATCTCGTCCAATTCCAAAAGTTCACTCTTTTGGATGTTTTGAAACTTGTCAAATGCTGCAACGTGGTGATGTGTATCAGAAGCAAGTCATACACGAGTCAAGTCTGACGTTCAGTCTCCACTTACCATACACAATAGTTTCATCACGAAATACAATTAATTTGAACAGCTTTAAACATCAACTTTACATGCTTAGCGTGGGACGCTAATTTTATCCGGTTTTTTGGGACTAAAAATCATTTTAGCATTCACACTTTAAATTTTGTCCTTGGCTGAATTCTTTTAATATGCATGTCCAAATTGAGGAGTTTTACCCGACTTTAAGTGCAGTGACTATTGTTCTTTTTCCTAGTATGTAAAATTTAATTCAAGCAATCCATACTTTAGTAAAATACCCTATTTGCCATTTAACATTCTAATTATTGCAGTGTTCTGCAGCTGCCGACAAATACGGGTTGAGCAATTGCCAAAGCTAACAATCCATTTATAATCAGTCTCTATTCAGTGCGTGTGTCCTGGCATGGCTTTGCCATTGATTGCTACCTATAAAGCTGCCGAGACACTAAAGACCACTTTAACGTGTCGGTTGGTTGAACCAATGCAAACGTTCTGTGCGCCGATAATGGAACGGAAGCATTCACATAAGATTACAATGTTCAAAATATTTAAAAAATATTTCGGTTATTTTAGGTGAGCTGACTGACCATGGCACTTTCCATTCATTTCATAAATCCCTGACACCACTGTCATTCTATGTATAAAACAGGATATCTTGTGTGTACATTTCCGACGAAATTTAGGGTTTCTAGTATCACCCACTTTAAATTTAGATTCGACTTGGGCATGTAATGTCAATTGTTTTAAATTATCGGACACGTGGCGTAATTTAAATTTCATACATCTAAAGTCTGCGTTTTCACTAACCTGACAAATCGTACCTGCTTTCGGTAATAATAATAACGTAAACTTGAGGTTAACATTCCTGAAAATTGAAAAAACAATGGACCCGAATGACAAAATATCACAGCATAAGAGCGCTTTTCTTGTTTTCAGTGTACATGTACTTAGACTAGTTACCACTGACGATAAGCGGGAAACAATATGATTCCTGTTCAATCTTCTCCAATACTGCCGATATTTTCAGATCTTGGGTGCTTGTATTGTAACCATATCGTCACCCGTAAATTTCTGATTGTCCATACAATAGCACATGTATGTATCAAGTTAAATATGAATCATTTCCATTAAAGTTTGTGTAGTTACAGCTGTGGATAAGGCAAAGTTTCAGGGTTTCACATGTGGGGTAATCACAGACGGAAAACTTGGGCATATGTTCACTTGCCCGTTCAGATGAGTAATCTCAAATATATTTTGATATTGATATTTTTCTTAAATATCAACTTCTCGTTCCAGGCAAGTAAGTAGAAAAATATTAGGTAGTGAAAAAGTTTCACCAGGTGGCTCACACCCTCACACCCTTGTGCCCTCACATCCCTTTGTGCCCTTGCACCTGCCTGGCTTGCATCTTGCAAAGGGTGCAAGTAAAGTGGTCAGGCGGTGCAAGGAGTCTGAGGGTGCAAAGGGTGTGAGGGAACAAGGGGTGCAAGGACAAGTACTAGGGGTGCACTTGTGTGAGGGGTGCCCCAAAATTTGGGGCAAAAAGACCAAACCAACCACTAAGATAACTAACGAGCCACCAATCAACTTGTCCAACAGAAAAATCCACTCGTCAAGCATATTCACTGTTATAAATCATTATATGGGTCAAATCTAAAAACTTGGCATTGTTTGGTAGATTACAATGGATGGGATAATACAGCGGAACCAGTACTTCACATTTGGCGTGGGAAAAGGACTGGTCAAACGAGGAAAAATCTCTGTCAGGTAATACCTCCAATGGCACGTTCACACTGCATGGGAGTGGGACCTGGACCAGGAATGGGACCGGGAAGAAAGGGTTACTATATACTCTGCAGAACTGTTCACACTGCACCAGGACCTGGAACAGGACCAGACCCATAGTCTCCTATTGTGCCAGTCCCGTTCCCTGTACCTGCCCCGTTCCCATTGTGCCCTAAGACGGATATAATGGCTGTTAGCTATGGTGTGACTAAATCTGTGGACAGTCACTGGTCTCAGCTCAGATGGTGTCTGGAACCTATGCATTTACATAGTAAACATACTTGCTCACAAAGTGCGCTTAGAATGGTGCCTACAAAGGACAGTCATGTGGTTGCAACATATGACAGCCATGCTGGATACAGGTATTTAAATGCTTCTTGTGGACATATCTCTGAAACCTTTACCGGTCTGTTAATCAATCTTAAGGACATGACAGAGCTATCCAGAGATGGAGGCCATGGTCAATACTAGACTGACCCTAAGGACATTCACTATAACAGTAATTACCCAGAGAGGGTATTCCATATAACCGTGCTGCATATGTCTTCGAGTAATACTCTAAAGGAGACAACCGTAAGGGGGGGGGGGGAGTACCAGGACCAGTAAAGTACAGGTCAAAAAGACCTGCAATTGCCCAGCTTCCAAATGAATAACAGGGACATCAGTCTAGAGGTCCGATAGTCACTGCACTAGTTACAGTGGTACTGATCGTAACTGAACTTCTAGTTAACGTGAAGCACTTTACTTATGTGATTAAGACCTGGTCCACTGGGTCACGTAAAATGCAGGTTCCATTGTTTGAACAATAATGTTTCACAAAATGAGCACAAACTAAATAAGTTCGAAAACCCAAGCAGATAATACTCTGAATAACACCTTTGTGAACGCTTTCAAAACTGATTCACTGACGATAAAATGAGCTGCAATCTAATGACAAAAAGTGTTCTTGCGACATCAACAGCACTGAAAACCGTGTGCCCCTCTAAAGCTATTTTATCTGAGAAAACTGAAAGCGTTACCTTTGATAGAATTGCTTTATAGCCTGTGCGCCGTTGGTGCAATATTTTGGTATCCCAAAATACTCCACAAGATCTTCCCATAATGCTAGATTGTTCACCTAAAAAATAGAATTTCAACTAAAAAGCATGGAAAGGTTACAAAAATTCCACACATAACATTAATTTAAATATGATATTATAAGAACTAAATTTTGCTGATAGCCGATAACTGATAGCCGATGTCAATAGTGCAGTACAATCGTTTGTCCTAAATAATTTTCTTTTGATGCTTGTATTCTCAAAACCGCTGCCAGTGGCAGCGTAATTAATTAAACGACGTTCTCGTGCCATTAAAGGTAAATGCCATCAAGTAAGTTGCTCATAACGGACATTTTTATTTCATTAACTCCAAACAGGGAACATTTAATTTCCTATGCCGAATACAGAAATAGGTCACTGGGCTAAACTGGAACTGAAACACAAAAGACTCGGAAAATAAGTCCAAATGCAATGATCAATGAATCAGCTGATCTGCAGTGACGAACTCATAGCAGCGTGGGCCACGGTAACATCAATGAGCGAACACCCAATTTACCACTGATATCATTTGATTCACAATGGTTTTTACGTAGGAACTGCTTTATTTAATGTCTGCCACTTTCTTATTCAAGGTAAAATGGCCGAAACCATACTACCAGCAATCTTTGACATGAACCCCCCTTGATCAACCGTTCTTATGGCACAGCAGTCTATAATAGCGGCTCAATAATAATAAGCAGTAGATAAGTGAAGTAAATGGAGGTAAATTTGAAAAGTTGTGTGTGCAACGATACAAACCTTGTCATATCCTCCGAACACATCAACCCGGTTGTGTAGCAAATACAGGTCAACTTCTTTCCCTCCTATCGAGGGCTGACGGATAAATGAAGTCCTACAAACACACAATACGTCCACTTTCACATCAACTGGTCTCTATTTAACCAACAAGTTACCGATAGATGCGAGTAAACAATGTAAACAAGTTGTAAATAAACGTAAACTCACCCGCGACTCGTGTGAAATTGTTTCAGTCCAGTTAGGAAACTGTCGCGTTCCTTCTCATACGTGAACGGGTCTTTCTCAAGTATTTTCGCCATTATTCCCACAGAATTCCTTTGAAAACCAATCCACTACAAATCCAGATTGTTTCTACACACATCAAACAGCAATCTACGTTAAATTTATGTCCATATTTGAGAGCAAAATTGAAGTGTTTTTGAAGAATCTGGCGTCTGAAATCATCCACAGTTGAAACTCGGTTTTGTGCCTGGTTTTACCCGCTAAAAATAGCGTTTTCCCACTCTAATCCAACTAAACCACACCTATGCCTGCCTGCTTCTTTAAATCCGGAATATGCCTGCCACAACACAAGTCCACAGAAGCATCATATTCAATCCATATCTCAAAGAAATCAAATTCTAACAAAAAGCATAATGAACGTGCGGAACAGAAATTGTTCCGTAGAGGGGTCCAAGCAATTGGAGCAATTGCCTCGAGGTAGCATACAAAATGGCGGCCCGCTTCAGCTTTGTTTTGGCTGTTTGCCGCTAGAGTTCTCCAAAATCAATCACACAGCACGTGTGTGACCTGTGTTCGCGTGGTAATGTATTCATGGCAATGTGATGGATCACATTTCAATCTTTTAAATTATTATATCTGCTTTGAAGAAGGGACAAAAACTCAAATACTTATTATCGCTCTTTTAAATTCATGCATCAAAAATTTGGGGGGAGGAGGTAAGAAATGAACGTTTTATAGGGGAGGAGTGGAAATTTTCAACAAAAACTGCAAAAAATTGGACCCAGAGAGGGGGGTGGCACCTTGGATCCGCCGATGAATTCTCATAATTTCAGAGTCATAAATTCGGTCTATTCAGACTATGACTAAGCGAAAGTTTTTTGTCAAGGCTTCGCTTTTGAATGGTGATTTATACAGGTCCAGCATTGGCGGATCGGGGGGGGGGCGAAGGACATTTTCTTGCATTTTTTGGGGGAAATTGGTCAAATAGTAAGTTGGCGCCCCGGGGAAATCCTGGATCCGCCACTGGGCCCAGGGCGTAGAGGAGGTGGGATGGTGAGCGCACTTAAATTTTAATTTTCTATGCCGGTAGATCCGCCACAAGAATAACTTGATGAAATAAAGAAATAAATTTATCATTTTGGATCGCGCCTTCTAGAGACTGGACAAACACACAGATGCAGTATGATATTTCTAACGATTTTACTTTGCCTCGAATGTTTGTTTTTGGGGGGGGGGGGAGTGGAAAAGTGACTTTGACGCTTATCCATCGCAGTAGGGTTGTCTGTGCGGAACAGCCTCACCGCAAAGGTCAGGGAGTCAATGGTGTCATGCTGACACATCACTTTTGTTAAATTGATGCAATAGCACTTACCGGATTCGTTGCAGCTCTTCACATTTTTACAATGCGCGACTCTAGCATTCGACCATCGCAACCTATCTTCTCTATCGGTCAGGCACCCCTTAGTGGCAGGATGTCTACCACACATACAGTTTTGTACTTTTTCACACAGATTTCCTCAAAATGGGTCCTTTTTTTGCTTTCTTTTTTATCCCACCAATTTCAACCTGTGTAGAATCATTCTGACATTTGTTTTGGAGTTATGAGAACACTTTCACAAAATGTTGGCAACAAGAGTGATCCTTTTATGGATTTTTGTTTTTGCATTTTCAACTGCGAAGGAGTGCTCTGATTACTCCAAAACCATTTTAATATGATTCTGAAAGTTGAATTGATGGAATTTTTGAAAAAAGTAAGAAAAAAGCTTCATTTTGGAAATATGTTGCTCACATCTTGCCACTGAGGGTGCCACTTCCACAGCTACCAGTTCTATGAGCTTTGCTCGTGCAAGTTATGTAAATTTGGGATCACTCGTCCGGATGAACAAGTTGGTGTAAACTCCTAAGGAATTCACTGGACGCCTTAGTTTGTTATTTCTATTTCTATGTTGGTCTTCTTACCTCTGTAAAACATCAGGTAGTGTAAGTTTCACCAGGTGGCTCGTTGGGCGCGAGGGCAAACAGGTGAGCAAGCCCTTGCACCCTCCCACCCTCGAACCTTCCTGCCCTCGCACCCCTTGCAATCTCCTGCCCTTGTGCCCTTGAGCCTTCCTGCCCTTGCACCCTCCTGCCTTTGTGCCCTTGCAACCTCCCACCCTTGTGCCCTCCTGCCATTGCACCTTCCTGCCCTTGTGCCCTTCCACCCCCCCTGTGCACCTGTAAGCCCTCCTGCCTTTGTGCCCTCCTGCCCTTGTGCCCTCCCACCCTGGTGCCCTCCTGCCCTTGCATCCTGCTGCCCTTGTGCCCTCCCACCCTTGCACTTTTGTGCCCTTCCACCCTCCCACCTGTGCACTTGTGAGCCCTCCTACCTTTGCACCCTCCTGCCCTCCCACCCTTGTGCCCCTGTGCCCTTACCCCTTGCACCCTCCCAGCCTTGCAATTTTGTGTCCTCCCACCTTTGCACCCTCCTGCCCTCCCACCCTTGTGCCCTTGCTCCCTCCCACCTGTGTGCCCTCCCACCCTGGTGCCCTCTTACCCTTGCACCCTCCCACCCTTGCTCACCTGCCCTTGTGCAAGGGCACAAGGGTTGTGAGGGCAGATGTGATGGGTGCGAGGGCATGATGGGTGCGAAGGTAGGTGAAAACTAGGTTTTTGAGTCCCCACCATTTCTCAGTGCAAAAAGGTCAAACAAGTTAGATTACAACGTGTAGTGTTGAGGTGTCCCCACAACCTCCACATAGAATCACCACCCCATCCACATCCACAAAACAGCAAAAGGCATTCGTAGGTCCCCACCATGGGCCTAAAACTTTGGGGCAAAAAGCCGAAATCAACCACTAAGGTGATTCTAAAGAGCCACCAATGACTACAGTGCGACAACAAATTTCGCAGTTAGTAATTATTCCTAAACGGAATGATTAGTTGATAGAGTGAATAATTATTGTTGCAACAAGAAAGTCCTCCTGCGTGAACGCAAGAGGCATACCGCCCGCTGCATAGCCGACCTATCCCCGGGGATTCATGT
>JBCAUG010029054.1:0-10341 GCA_038406175.1 Haplosyllis leylae
TATTATGGGATGTCACATATTATGGGATTGAGTACCCCCCCCCTGTTTAACAGACACACACCTGTGAAAACATAACCCTCCCGTCGTACTACGTACGCGGGCGGTAAAAATGGGACGTGATGGATTGCCAAGAGAAAGTGAAGAACCTACAATATTGTGGAATATTGTAGGTGATTTACCTTTGTATTTTTTTTCTTTCTTCATTCCTTGCCACCAAAAAGGACCTTAATTTCCATCATTTTGTGAAATTTAAATTGCAATGTGCATTATTTGATTGTTATTGTAAAAAGGTATTGGTCGCCACGAGTGTCAGTTTGTACGATGCTAAAACATTCATCAAATTTTAAGAAGAATTGTCCCAAAGACATTGAAGATAATTTAATGTTTTAAAGGAAAATGTAATGGAAAATGGAAACTGTAAATACAATATTACCTTTTCTGCACTGGTTTTAGACAAAGTGAAATAAGGAAAGCAACATGAAACACTTATCAGATATGCATCTTTAAAATTTATTCATTTTTGACATTTTCATTTGCATTCAAAGTGGAGATTCTAGAATCGAAATTACCAGGAACAAAGTTTTAACCAGAGCAGCGGTTATCTCTGAATTTGAAGCTTAAAGTATCTGAGACTGGTTCCTCTTTGTTTACAATATTCTTCAGGTGAGCGCTAACGGTCCGGTACCTGGCTGCGAGTTCTGAAGTAAGAAAAGAGCACAAAGATAACCATCACAAACGAGTTTTTCACGATAAGATCACATTTACATTTTAAGCCTGAATTTACATCAACAGGTTTAAACATTTTCAGCTAAAAGTTGCCTCTACTGGGAATTGAACTCACAGCACTGACCATCACCAGATCTAAGGTTGAATGCTTATCCAAATAGGCCAGAGAGGCATGTGCTACTCGGCAGACCTTAAACTAAAGTTTGTTTCATGCACTATTTTACATTTTGAAAAATCATTAAATCATGTCTGATCTAAATTCTGTCTTTAAAAATGTAAAAGTTGATCTTATCATGAAAACTCGAAACTATGACAAAATTTAGGATAATCAACAATCTAGTTTTTCACGATACGCGTTTCAACAGGGAAGAGCAAAATAAATTTCGTCAAATCTGACAGAAATGCGTTTCGTAAAAAACCCGAATAATACATCTATTCAACAATAACAAAATTCTACTCGACATCGAACCTACTTAACAATGGCTTACACAAGGAGGGGAAAAGTAAATTCAGCAAAGCTACTGTGCTAACTTGGGAATAGTTTGTACATATGTCGTTTTGAGATCCTGATAAAGTCATGTTCTATTGATCCAAATCCAAAAGTCAATTGCTGCACCAGCCAAAGTTAAATGTGCTACAATTAACCAATTTACTTCAATCAGGAAGGCATCAGAGACACTATAATTCCCTTATGTATGAGGTAATTATTTGTCCTGAATTTATTTTTCTTTTCCCAGCGAAAGTGCGAGGGTCCAAAAGCTACCCTGCAGCCGTCGACTACACATCTAAAAGTTGAGAGCCCCACAAGGGATCCAACCAGATGGGTAGTCAATAGCTGTAGATGTTAGTTGGAGCCAATCAAGGTTAAGTACCCCGAGTACTTAACCTAGCGTTCTAGACACAAACAGAGAACTTGACACTGAGCTCACGCAGCAACCACAGCTAGGCTTAGATGCCGTAATAGTAAGCTGGGCTTAAATGCCATAAACACCTGAACACAGAAGGTTGTAACATACTGCAATAAATCAGTTAAACTACAAGTACTTCTTGCTTATGTGAAATTGGACGTAAGACACCTTGGAGAGATCTATGGTACCAGAGGTCTACGAGACTTACTGATAGCGATATATTATCTCAGCTGTACCTGAGACTACCGCCGTACTGCAATACCAAATAGACCTCGCAAAAGCCTTCGCTGTCAACTTTGTAAAAATACAAATGTTTGCCGGGGATAATTACCAATTCAGTGTTCTTCTATTTTTGTGTTGAATTTGATCACAAGAAAAGTGTTGCTTAATTTCTTAATTGAGAAAGGAACACACATGAGGAGCCCAGGCCAGTTTTCACCAACTTTTGTTTACTGTCCATTATTATTATCAACATTTAAAGAATTTTAAGGCCCGTCGTCTATTCAGAAAAGGTGAGATTATCTGAGAGGAAACCATGGTCTCTTGGCTATTGTTTCCCCTCAGAAATGACACCTGCCAACTGAAAATTGGCATCTTGAGTGCACTGACCCGGATGCACTCAAAAGTGCACTAAATCTGAAAAGCAAGATCTGAAAGGAATACAGTACAGGTATGACACATGTTACCATACTAAACCAACTATTTCTGACTCATTTAAGTAACTTTTACAGTGATCTGAAGACATTTTAGTACGATTTTTGGTAATTTTTACCTTGTTTTGGAGTCGGTTTTTGAGCTGCTAAATCCGAAAAAATCACCAACTTTCAGCTATTAAATCCATATGAAATCTTAATTCTAGAAACTAATCCTTTTGCACACAGACAGATAGGTATCCAGACAGTATCCAGTAAAAAATTCAGACAGATCCTTGTACTCCTTCATAGTAAAAAAATTAATCCAAAATTGCCAATATTTCGAAGGGAGTGAAGCAATGTATATGATTAGGTGGCCAAACAAGCAATAAGACCGGGAAGGCCACTGCTCGCTCCGGTCGACTCAGTGGCTCTCCCTGCTATTGTTTTGCGCTTTGCTCCCCTGACTTTCTGGATCATTTCTCGCTCTTCAAAAGGTAAATTGGCAATTCCGTCAATACAGGCCTATGACTAAAGACCCCCTTAACACTCCCATTCAGTGGTGAGCGAATCTGAACATTAATCACTGAATAATAGATGAATAGGTTAGGCCAACCAAAGTAAAAATTGATAGTTTCTCCGGACCTTAAAATTCTTTAAAATAGATAAAAAAGCCTGTCTGGTCATTGATTATTGCTGAGAATTTGTTCTCGGGCCTAAAGGCCCTCGAACAAACTCTCAGCTAATAATCAACTCCAGACAGGTTTTTATCCTATACTAACAAACCAACAGCGTTACATTCAAAGAGTTGCAAGACATAATCTCATGTGGACAACCAAGGCTGCATGCTATTTCTGCAAAAGAAGATTTCGAGGGCTAGAAATTAAGGGTTTCTTACAATTCCACACAAGGTACAAAACCGCACAAACAGCACAATTTTATCAAGTCAAAATTCAATTTCGAAACGCTACATCAAAAAAGATATAAAGATAGATAAAGACATAAAGTACGCCTGCCGTCTTATTCCGGCAAACGTACTCTAGAAATAAAGTGTTTTATTAGACAGCGGTGGATAAAAAAGATATGGTTTCCTGGTGAAACTGGATAACGATCAAAGATGTTGGTGGACAAAGCGGAAAGGAACTATGCTGTGTTTAATTAACTCGACATCTGAGATAAGGCATGAACTTTGTATCAATTTTCTTTGTTCATATTATTAGCAGGTACTTGATCACAAAGCCTAAAAATGAACGTGCCATTCAGCTCAACTTCCTATGTTTGCATCTGCATGGCTTTACGTGCATTGTGGTTGTTAAACCTTGGAACGCAAGTTGAATTTCAGAAATTAACATGCAGCAATTCAAGGTTTAGATTGTAACGGCTACTTAATTCACTTTGCTTGAACGTAACATTGGTGACGGTGTTGACCCTGTCACAGATCTAAAATTGTCCCCAAATATTTGTTCGAGTACCAGACTCATGTCTATGCCAAATCAAGATTTATGGACATAGAAACATGTGAAAACATGTGCGTTTCTACTTTATATTTTTTATTCAAGCAGAAACTTGGGAGGGAAGGTACTACAACCAAATCCATTCATCAACTGATTGGGCAGCATTAGTAGACCAATTGGCAATCAGATAAAGAAGAAATATGTGAATCAAAAAGGCTCAGCTGCCATGCTGACCTCTATACAGTCAGCAGGTGTCGCACCAGAGATGAATCTGGGGAATCCATCGTGCACAGGCGAGGAAGCACACATGTGAGGGATCCACCCTGGCTTTGAAACCCAGGGCAGACGTCACCAGAAGTCCAAAGCAGGGGTATCAGTGGCCCCACGAAAGGGACTTATGTCCCCCGAAAAATTTAAAAAACAACGTTCAGATATAATATGTGAACTACAGACCATCCACTACTTATTCAAAATGGCGCCCACTCGAATTATCAGTGTTGTGAATAATGCTACATCAAAGTTTGGCATAATACTTCATGCTAGTTTGTTTGAATAATCATTCATCCCGTTAAAGTCTGCAATGGATAAGCAGGAAGTGTTACTTTATTTTTGACTTCAATTTACAATGGCATGTAATTAAACAGTATTGTTACCAGTTTGTTTTAATAGCTGCTCATTCAGACTCATGCTACATTCTTTCAAAGAATTCTTAAGTTTCTTCCTTTTTAAAGAATTATTTTTCCCTTGAAATAATACTTTACAAGTCCCATTGATACAATGAGATGAGACACCCTTATTCTACAATACCATGCCTCGCCATACACACTGTAAAGAAGGAGAAAAGACGGCATGGTTATCCAAGTACAAAGACAATGATCACAAACACAGTACGTCTGAGTTCATGATCTGATCACTGTCAGCTTTACACACTGTCTCAAATGTAAAAATAAATCTATTCTAAACAAAGTGGTTTACAAAATTATTATGTCCAAAAGTAGCCTGATAGCAATGATCAAAGTCTCATTAAGGCAGAGTTTTTGAATACAAATAAAATTAACTCACCACTACAGCTACCATGGCAGGTAGCTTAACGGTATATTTATTGCAAGTTGCACATGTCCTAATTTCATTTTCTTTGCTCATACCTAGTAATATATCTAGTAATGACTTCTTTTTTGATGTCAACTAGATGACTACCAAAATTGCAGCTGACCAGTCTTTGACATAATGACATTGTCTCATCCAACTGTCGTAGTCTTTCTGCTTTTTCTAATATTTGTGTCCCTTCAGTTGAACCGCAAAAGTTTCGTGAAACATGAATGCTACTTGTTCACACAGCTCACTACCATTTCAACAGTTCTTGTTGTCTCTGTATCATGTAAATTCAGGAGGAAACCTTAATAATTGTGGTTTCAGTCCAATAATTGGTGACCAAGTCTGTAACCAGTTTCTGTTGTTAAAGAACAAGATAATGCAACACACGCAATGATACAGTTGTACGCAATTCGTCATTCAGTATCAATTTTGTCGCAACACATTGGATACTCGAGTTCAAATTGAAAGCTTACATTTCTTACTGTTTTGCAACAAACTTCCCATTATCTTACATCATTCAGCTTGTTTCAGGTGATTCATTCAGGGTATGTTGCCGAAGAAAATACTACCGGCTCCAAATTAAGAGTCGTGTTCATGCTTTTAATGAGTAGCTAGGAAAAGCGCCACTGAAAAACTGTCATCTGGACACTTTCCCTTGTCGGTCTGATTACCAAAGACTAGTCTGTTTACAATTTATGCCACCTTCTCCATCACAAATCCTTTTAATTTTCCATACACAAAGAAATTTTCCTCATTCTGATCACATCCGCATCGTATAATATTTCATTAGGGTTCTAATGAGACAGTGTGCACACAAAAATAGTTTGCTCTAGTGCTTCATTTATTTTGGTAGTGCTATTGCTAAGTGATTGCAATAAAGTTCAGACAGAAAGCAGCATTGAATTCCTTCTGATGACACTTGATCGCATTGAGAACCTGCTTCACACTACACATTGGACTTTTCCATTTTTTTTCTTCAGTCCCGAGGAAATCATCTCTATAATCCCACTCAAACAATTTCAAATCATTATAAAGTTACAAGGTGAAAGTGAGTGTTCATTATTACGCACCAAGTGGTAAGATAAGCAATAACGTGACTCACATCAAATATGTTTTTTACTCTTTTTAAGACTTGAAAATATCTATTTTTCAGAATCGAATAACTGAAGAAAATGAATTTGAAATGGAACTACTATTCAGGAGAATATGTTGATACAAAGGCATCAACTTTACAAAGAAAATTTTAAGTTTAGTAGTGATAACTTTTTTGAATTTGACACAGTTGCTCAATAGAATTACGTGAGCAGGTTTTTGAAAGGATTTCAAATGAAATCGTGCTTATAAACATTGCATAAATTAAATTGCTGATTCCAAAGTTATCGTTTTATTCCAGAGTTACCGGGTATCCCATGTTGAATGACACATCGTAATGTTTTTTATGTAACCGTGCTAATCGTAGCTAAATGTATGTTCTGGGGGAAACATTAATTCCATTTCAACAAATCTTGCGGGGCACAAATTTCTTATCATTCAACATGGGATATCGTGAAATGAAAACAGTTTGTGCAATATGACACGAAAATATAGAAATATAGAGAAGATCATGGTCAATAAAAGTCAATGTTTCCCCTAAAACATAAGGTTAAATGTTTAATTGTGTGATAAAATAGTGAATAAAGTATAGTGCGATGTGAACTATTATATATATTCTTTAGCTATATTTGATGGGTATCGGAGAAAGAACAAGAATGATTACGTATGCTGTCTTCAAGAAAATACCTGCAGAAATCGGTACTACACGGGATGGAGATTTTCGCGCAGCATACCATATTGGCACTGGTTTATCATGTACATTGTAGTCAAATGTTCTATCATGTAAATACATTTCAATTGGCAAATAAAAAGGTTTCAGGAGCATGTTATTCATGTGTATTGTTGAGATTTTGTTTCTTCGAAAAATTCACTTGTAGGATAATAATTATGTTCGTCGTATCAATTTTGGAGAACATCGATGTAAAATAATAAGATCTTTCAAGGTTAGACATTATAAATTGCTATTTATTTTCAAGTAATAAATTTTTTCAAGAAAACTAGTCATCTTGTTATACATAAGTGGTTTTTCTTGTTATATCTCAACCCCGTGGCGAAAATATAAAACCTACTGTTATTCAGAAATGAATGGTCAGACACCCAAAACAAACACAAATTCATGTTTTCATGATAATCTTTTAAGCAGAATTTGAATAAGAAACGTTTGAACATGTAAGTAAAATGTAGCTTAGTAAACTCATGGAGCTGTTCAACAATCATGCGTTTAAGTTTGTTTTGTTGTTCCAATGTGTTTTAGATTGCCATTCCTTCGTAATTAAAGCAACTTAAATGAGGATGAGAAGACATTTTTACACTGGATTTTATGCAAAAAGTAGAGAAAGATGTGTAATGGCGCTGAAGACGATGCCTTCAAGAGCTACGGAAGCACTGAATGTAATAAAACAATCCCTTTGTACTTTCTATTGCAATTCTTAAGCCATTTCAAAGCCTTCTTTCAACTTAATCAGCAAATAGAAGAAGAAAAGCGTTACCATATCTCATTTTCTGATTAGCTCACTGAGATTTGTATGGAAAAGACAGTGTAAATTCACTTCCAGAAAATTGCAAAGTTTCGGGTGAAGGTGTCCCACGTACTGAAACAAGCCATCTACTCTGTATGTAAATATATTGGATATCAGTTTTGGAAATAAATCTTTTAAGATGAAGCTGAATTTCAGTTCTATAGAGCTATAGGGGAATTAAAGTAGCAATTACCTAAAAGGGTCATGTTTACTCAGACTCATTGAGTAGATATTCTGGTGAGTCGTAGGTAGGTGGGGCCATGCCCACAGGCTGTACCAGAATCAGAAGCAACATTTTCAGGTACTACACAAGTGTCACAATTAAAGTGTTCTAGTTACCTTCCCTACTCCTGACATGCTCGCGAATGCAGAACAAATGTGTCATGATGTGTCACTAGTTTACCCTAAGTCATGTACTCAATATCATAGCTAATGGAAGGTGACTTCTTTCCTAAAAGAGTTGAAATATATGGCAATGTTTTACGTGACCATTTCCGTTAAACATTTTTGAGTCTGAGTGGTTGGTTCAGTTCATGGGTAACAAAATGATGCTCCATTAAACATTCTTCCCTGTACCTTACTGATCACATTGTTCATACTTTAGTTACATATCAATACCTACTTCTTAGACTCTACACTGAGCTGACTTAAGGAGCAGCCTATGTTCTTGGTATTAACCTGATATTACAAACCATTTTCACGATATTTGTGGATAACTGAAATATGAACAGTGTGGTCAAAATGGCAAAGGACAAGGCAATGTTGTCAGTAAATATATAAGGATTACATGTGTGCAATAATCGTTTTGGACGTCAATCCTGTCTGTAACACGCCAACGTTTTAACTAAGGGGGGGAAAAACCCTCTGCGGGGGCATGGGAACAGATTTGTTTCGCCTCTCTGTGCCCCAGCACACAAAGGCAGCTTTTAAAAGAAATACATTGGAGGGCATTATTCCTTCTAGTGGAGCAACTGATGTCCCTGTTTTGTACTTCTGGTGATGCCGCTTTAAACCAACAAAGCGGCCGTGGCTCGGCCACGTTTATGTACACGATTAGGGTTAAATGTACAATTCCATACTTGAATAAATGTTTCTTTCCTATTGACTCGCAATGGATTGGCACATATATTTTTTAGTATGTTGCTGCTATATTTGAATCTGTGGACATTTGCTAAGTGGACAAAGAAAGCTTCCAGATTTAAGAAATTTTTAATTTGTCACGGGTTAATGCAAATTCAAATACTTGGAACAACAAAGTTCTTTCTAAAGTAAGATATAATTTAGAATTTTATTTCGATTTAGATATAAATTCTATTTAATAATCCGAATTACACTTCAAAGAATTGTGGAGACGGGTTGCGTACGGATACCAAGTATTTTGACACTGTTGGCAGTATTCAGTTATTTAAGTTACAAAGAACAGGATTCATTTGATTGTCATAAAGTGGCAATGTAAATGTTGTCAAAAGGTGGAAATTGATCATTATTTTTTATTAATCGTTTTTTACAGTTTCCTATTAATTTATGTCTTGGCCATAATACTAGAGAGTTTCACAATTATTTAATGACTTTTTACATGAAAATAAATCTTAATGTATCATTTTCTTGACTTTTCATTAATATTTTAATGAACATAAAACCAATTGTAACACACAAATAAAGCCAGTGATTTTTTATTTTCTTTCCAGTTCTTATTGGTTTAAGTCCTGGTAGTAAAGCTGAAGCACTTCACAAATATTTAATGAATGTTTGCATGAAAATAAATCAAAATGTATTATTCTTTTGATTTTTTTTAAAAATAAAAGCCATTTTAATATCAAAATTTACCCTGTGTTCCATTACCTTTTTTTACAGTTGATCAATAATGAATGTCTTGGTAGTTTTTCTGGAAAGTTTTATAAATATCTAATGAATTTTAGTGCTTCAAATAAACAATAATGTAATATTTGCTTAGTATTTCTAATGAAAAGGATTATTTTTATCATCTTTCATTATCTTTTTATTTTGAACCATAACCTCATCTTAAAATGGCTTCAATCCATCTTTTATTGACTAAATAATACCTGCAAAAAGTATTTTTTAAATCTAATGACTTAGACTCAAATGAATCGAACCTCCTTAAGCACTGATACTTGATAGTCAAGCAATTGAAAAGCCTGGTGCACAAAATACTCCATTCCATTCATGGGTTCCAACAGTGCATAACAACTAGATTTAGTTAACTTTCTTGATATGGGGATGAACTCTGTAATAGCCTTGAAGCTTTCTAACCATGTATACTTCTTATTAATAGTATTTTATGCAGTCAAATGACCCAAGTTTCACCAGAGCTTACTTCATTGCCTACACATAGACCCATCACAAAGCCTGTACCAAAAATACTAGCTGCTTAAAAGACACTGTACTTGCTATTCCACGTGCCCTAAATGTACCCAACTAAGTGCAAGTTAGCAGTTGAAAGATAATAATCAAAATAAAAAGTTAAAGAAGGAATTATCTGAGTTTCTACTCCTGAAATTGTTAAGATCAGCTGGTAGTACAACAACAACGCGCAACAGCTTCAAATAATGAAAGGCTTCAGAATGTTATATCTCATATTTGTAAATATTGTCAAAAATAGCCCTGTGACGGGCTGAGGTGGTTTAAGTTTAAATAATATGTCAAAATGTCAAAAATATGTCAAGTTGTCAAAAATATGTCAAATGTCAAATAGTCAAACAGCTGGACTATAGAGGAGGTTCACAAAAAAAATAATAAATTGACATAGTGAGGTTCACACATATTGACATCAACTTTGACATCACATGTGAAGGTCATCAAAATTGGTCAAAATACTTTCTATGAACATTTGAGGGTTTTGGTGATCATCATATGTGACATTAATATTGACATCATTATCTGTGAACCTCACTGT
>JBCAUG010029065.1:0-10339 GCA_038406175.1 Haplosyllis leylae
ACTGCACAAAGAAGAAGATACCTGTGCCAATTGATAATACACCACTTAGGCTATCTGGTAGACATTTTATAAGTAAAATGGAATCATTACCAGGTTCAAAATGCAAATTTCCTGCACGGAAATGCTCAGTATGCAACTTCACTACAGAACAATTGAATCGCCTAGGCCACATGGGGCTCAAGCTGCAATCGAAGTACTCATCATACTGCTGTCGTACATGTGGTGGAATAGCTTTGTGTATTTCACCATGTTTTGAAATATTCCACACTGTTCACGATTACAGATCCGCAGCACTTACTCATAGATTCAGTTCTCTACTCTGACTAAATAGAAATTAAAAGAAACAATTTTTTTTTTTAAAGATGAAAGGCCTTTTATTTTTTTCCTTTTTACGTGTGTTCAATATACTGGAATATTGAAATAAATGTTCCTTGGAAAGATATATAACCTTTGTTGATTCCTTAACTTCCCTCTAACCATAAGTGTCCAAGTTATATTCGACTTTCTTTTTTATGTTTACAATGAATATTCTCCTCTTAATTGTAGAGCAATGTACAAAGTCTTACATCGAGTAAGCACTAACGTTAAAATAACATTTAAAGTTATAATCTTTGGCAAAGCATAAGAAATAACAATCCAACTTCAAAAACTCCAATTATTATAGGTACACAAATGTTCAAACATGAATAGACAATAATGACAGTATTTATCTGTACTTATTACTCAAATTTACTGATTACATATTAATTTAAAGAAACAAATCTTGATTACAATTGATAACGTTGACACTTCACAAATTGACGAAGTATTTTTCACAGTTTAGATACATGAGAACTGTGAACAAAATAACCACATGTTGGCTTACGAATTACTTTTCACAGTTTAGATACATGAGAACTGTGAACAAACTAACGACTTGTTGCCTTACAAATTATTTTTCACAGTTTAGATACATGAGAACTGTGAACAAACTAACGACTTGTTGGGTTACGAATTACTTTTCACAGTATTCACACTTCAGTAAATCCATTTATCCATGATTCACCACGTGAAGCTGGAACCATTTTGCGTCGAGGTTGTTTCAATAATAATAATAATAATAATAATAATACTTTATTGCCAACTTAGAAAACTTACATTTTGCACAGTGCAACACAGTTCACATAGTTATTTAGGTGCATTGCCGACAATGGGTAACAGGGAAACCATACGGTTATCCACCTTAGTGGCCTGTCCCCTCAGTGAATAACAAAAGTAAAAGAAACATGATAAGTGATGAAATTAGGTGAATCATTTGGTGTTACATACAGAACAACTTATCAAAACAGTTAAGAGAAACCCGTACGTTTCATTTAAAAACAATAAATAATAACGTAACTTCCTTGGTAATATAGATAAATTACGAGTAATGACATCGGTATGTTTTCCATACGGTCATAGTCATGGTTTTTTAATAGTTTACTCACTAAGCTTTAATCCTAAGGAAATGAGCACAATGAAATCGTACTTAATAAACGATACATCTAGAACTGGGTCATTCATTCCATCTGTTTCACACAGATGCACCTTTATATGTGGAAATGCTAAAGTAGTTACATCTCGAAATGATCTTGATACTATATTGAACAGTAGTAGAAAACTTCATTTACTTGAGTTACATTTCTTTTGTACAAGGTGACGGGTCTTCTGAATGTGATACACAAATTTTTCGCCACAGTTGGGACATACATATGCTGGTGGGTAATGCTTTCTACGATGTTGTCGTAGATTACGTATATCTGAATTCTCATATGCACATTTATCGCATTTATGAGGTTTGTCAGTGTGTGTGGCCACATGCCGGTTCAAATCACTCTCCCATTTAAATATCTTTTTGCAGTTACCATGATTACATTTCTTATAACCTAGTCTCATGTGGCTTATTCTATGCTCAGCAAGTTTGCTTTCATATTCAAAAGTACAATTGCAAGAGCGACATGGATATTTATTCCGCCTGTGTAACAACATGTGTTTTTTAAGACTGTCCGGACTACTAAAGCACTTGTTGCAAACAGAACACTTTTTTGGCTTATGCTTTGCTTGATAATGTTTGTTGAGTTCTTTCACGGTAGTGCTGCAATAGGTACAATGCACACATTTAAATTTACGTTTAACAATTATTTTCCTTCTTCCATGTGTTCTAACCACAAATTCCGCCCTTTTCTTACTAGACGTTGGAGCCACCTCTTTGCCAGTGTCTTTGTCCTTTGCGAAGTTCTTGGTGTAATGCACAAGAGGTTTATCTTCACTATCACTATCTTCAACGTTATCCGTTGTGGATCCAGGCACCAACGTACCGCTGTCATCAGACTGTGAGCGACAAGGTTTATTTGCAGAGTTTATTGTGACAGAAGGTGGGGTGGTTTTGCCTCGTTTTTGTGACACCAATCGTTCACGAGATGGACCGCTGCCTGGCCTAGGCTTGTAAGGTCGATACCGGTGATGACGTCTATGTGGTTTACTGCCACTGCTACCACTGAGATCAGCATAGTCTATTCTTGCTGCTCTAGAAGGTCGGTTGCTGCGAAATGACGAGGGGCGTCTAGGACGCATATGGTAATGTGCTTTAGGTACTGATGTGGATCCTGATTCTTCATCTGCTTTGCTCAGAGTATCTGTGGATCCATCACTAGCACTTGCATTGCTTGGGGACACATACCAACTATATTTGTTTATTTTGTACTGCGTCAACCTGCTGATTCGGATAGAACATTCCTTATTGATAACATTTGGAATTGCACAACATACAACAGAGGTGGTTGTATCCTCCTCAGATTTAGAACTGTTATCACTGTTGTTTCCAGTATCACCGGGATTTTCAACCGTTCCAGAAATTGGTTGCACAGTGTTACATCCAGAAATTGGTTGCACAGTGTTACATCCAGAAGGCGTATCCTGTGTATGAACATTATCTCTGTTAAGTACAGAACTTTGTTGCTCCCTGTTTCCTCCAGAAGGTGTTCGCTCCCTAGAGACAATATTGTTTTTAGTTGAATTGTTTGTGGAATTTTCAGCCTCAGGCTCTTGTGGTGAGTCTATTTCGTTGCCACTCGAACTGATTGATTGGCATCGGTCCTGCAGACCAGCCAAACTTGATAGTAGTTCCAAGTTCTCGCTGCTTTCTATAGGGCTGGTTATGCGAGCTCCAGGTGGGTGGTGCACGCTTAAAGGGAATGTCAATGGTTGTTCTGCGAAAGTGCAGCCCAGTTTGACAGTTAACAGTGCATACAAGTTATTCCCCATATGAAGCAAGTGCGTACTGCAATGACTAAATAAACTGATGGTCGGTTGAAGACACTTAGAGTTAACAAAAGAGCAGGGCAAGGACTGCGTGACGATCATAATATGACGTTGAAATAGGATGCCCAACATAAAGATACTTATCTCGTCAGCCCTTACTCCATCATGTTTCATGTGCGCAATCCATTCTGTGAGATCCATACGTTTATTCCACAAGGCGATCTTGCAAGCGTTCTCATAGTAATCATAAGCAGTATCGGCTTCAGTGACTACCATATGCCGCATTTCTTGCGCTGTTTTATCACAGAACCTACCAAACAGAGTATATACATGGTTCCCATCATAAAAATTATCAGGACGATACATGTGACTTCGTTCTACGTTAAGGCTTTCCGCGTACTCACTTTCTTCAAACTCACGTAATATCATACCATCTCCTGGATCAATAGGAGTAACACAAGTAGCAAACTCGTCTTGTACAATGTAATTAAATACCGTTTTATAAAGCTCATGAAGCATCAAGCCTCTACCAGTAGCCATGTTCGCGGTTTTTAAGTAGACAGGGTTAATTCCTTTGACTGGAGTACTTCCAGAATTGTCTATCACATGCGACGACATTTGTGATGGTTACATACCATGGCAATTTTGCTTACATGAACACGTATTATTATTTATGTGATAAGGTGGGGTTACATACATAAATTTAGTCAGCAGTTCAGACGATACAAACAGAACTTGATTAAACAGAATTTGATTCAAGAAGTGTTACATCAAGAACATATTTACACCGCAGAGTAGTATTTGTGATACAACGAGAACCGATATTAATGTATACGATTGGTTATACCCAGAACCGATAAAGATACTCATGCGTCATTATACC
This sequence comes from Haplosyllis leylae, assembly GCA_038406175.1. Classification (NCBI taxonomy): domain Eukaryota; kingdom Metazoa; phylum Annelida; class Polychaeta; order Phyllodocida; family Syllidae; genus Haplosyllis; species Haplosyllis leylae. The sequence continues at coordinate 4,163 of JBCAUG010029065.1, forward strand.
AAGAACTATAAATTACGCATTCTTGTTTTTGATCTCCTTTATAAATAGTCTGATGTTAGGCAGCTCTAGTGTTGCAACTGGAACTGTTGACATAGTAGATAAACATTTAGTGAGGAAACTGGATTTGTAGTCCTGGTTTCAACACAAGGGGATGTTGGGTGTACATTTACGTCTAGTATGATAATTATGCTGCTTAGACAATGAATTATTAACATTATCAGTTAATATGGCAGTTTGGGCAGTAATTTATGGTGAAATTTGTAACAGAGTTTTTTGTTTTCCAAATCTATAAGGTCATCCAATTTAAGAAGTTTTCCACTTTCATTTAGTTCCACTAGTTTCAAGCATTTGAGCTGTAGTTTACGTATTTTGCTTAGCCGAGTCTTACTACACATATTACCCCAAACTGCCAGGCCATAGGTTAAAAAGCTCTGAAACTGTGCATAGTACAATATTCTTTTTGAATCCTCAGTAAGCAACCGTGAACTCTTTTGTAACAATGATTTGGCTCTTGATAGTTTTACATACAGTCTACTTGTGTGTTCAGTCCAATTCAAGCTTTCATCGATCCATATACCTAGAAATTTAGTTGCATTAAATTGGGGAATGCTACATCCATCAATTTTTACATCAAAATCAAGATGCTTTTTCCTATGATTAAAGAAAAGAAGAGCAGATTTGTTAACATTCAACGTGAGCTTGTGTGCACGGAACCAATTTGATACAGCTAGAAGATCTTGTTCAATACACCATCTAAGGTAGTTTATATTACTATGAGTAAAGTATAAGGTAGTGTCATCAGCAAACAAGATGCATCGACAGTGCTCAACTGACAAATATAGGTCATTCGTATATATTAAAAATAACAACGGCCCTAGGCAGCTGCCTTGTGGCGCGCCTAAGGATACTTGATAAGTTCCAGAATGACATTTAGTTCCAGTGGAACTTTCTAGTTTTACCCTAATTTTTCTTTTCATTAAGTAACTCTTAAACCAGTCATTTGCAATTCCCCTTACACTGTATTTTTCGAGTTTACCTAACAAGATATCATGGTCTATGGTATCAAAAACCTTTGATAAATCAAGGAAGACCGCTGCTGTATGTTTTTTATTTTCGTAACCTTTAACTATACCAGCTACTAATTCTTGGACAGCATTTTCACAGCTGTGTTTTGAGTGAAATCCATATTGACTTGAGTATATTAGGTTATTTGATGAGAAGAAATCGTATGTCTTTTTGTACACAATTTTCTCCAGTATTTTGGATATTGTTAACAGGAGTGAGATTGGTCTAAAGTTGTTTTTATCCAGTCTATCTTTGCTCTTAAATAAGGGAACAACATCAGCGGTCTTCATTAATTCAGGAAAAGTACCCTCCGTAAGTGACATGTTAAATACAACGCACAATGGATCTAACAAAGGTTTCATGATTTCCTTCAGTAGTTTATTACTGATACCATCAAAACCACTACTAGTTTTCGATTTCATGTTGAGAGTGATTCGTTCTATTTCGGATTTGCAAGTGGGATAAAAAAAGATATTTTTACTGTGTGAAGTCATCCTGGTCATGTAGTGGTGCAAGTTTAAGTTGGTATCTGATTTAATCTTCTTTGCATACTCTACGCCAATTGTGGCAAAGAACTTGGCAAATTCTTCAGCAATTAATTTTTGTTCATAAATCTTAGTCCCCTGTATAGTTAAACAGTCAATTACTTCAGTTTTGTTGCTAATTTTGCCACAAGCTTTGTTGATTATTTTCCACAGTTGTTTTGTGTCATTTTTAAATTTGACACATTGATTGTTGTGGTAATTCAGTTTACAAGATCGCTTCACTCTCCGCAAACAGTTTCGGTAATTCTTGTATTTCTCAAAGTCTAAGGCTGTTGCATCCGGAACCAGGCTTTTTTTATAGAGTAACAATTGTTTAGCGCTACATCTAGAAATGCTTTTTGTTATCAATGGTTCGTTTACTCTTGTAATCCTCTGAACCTTAAATTCCTTTTCCGGAATATGCTTGTCAATTAAGTCAGTTATCGTTGAGTGAAGCACTTCGAAACCTGTATTACAGTTCTTATCTTGTAGGGCCAGTTTCCAGTCAAATTGTTCCAGACTATTACACAGATTCTGCATGTTTTTTGGAGTAATTTTGTGGATCTTTTTGAATACAGGTTCCAACCTCTCTACATAGATATTATCAAGAGCAACATGACAAGCTAAGTGGTCACTAAGATCACTTATAACTACATTACTTTTTGAATTGCGGTACAGAGTTTCATCAAGGATTATATTGTCTATTAAACTTGCACTACTATTTGTAATTCTGGTAGGTCTTGTCATACAAGGAAATAGATCATTCTCCACATTGAAATCAATAAACTTCTCAGTTAGACGATGTTTGTTACTTTTCAGGAAGTCTAGGTTATGATCTAGACCTATTATAATTTTTGTGGTTTTTTCTTGTCTAAACCGTTTACACAGCTGTTCATAGATCATTAGAAATTTGCTTATATCAGTGTTTGGTGGTCTATACATTGAGCTGACCAGTATAGGAAAGCTGCAAGTTTTAATTTCAATAGTAACATTTTCACAGCACTTATTATCTATATAGAGATCTTCCCTAATTCTATATTTGAGGTCTGAGCGTAGTAGAAATCCTACACCACCACCTTTTTTTGTTTTTCGACATTTCCTGACATAATTATAATTTTGAGCGTTAACTGTGTTGCTGGGTTTCAACCATGTTTCGCTCAATATCATGACATCAACATTACAATCTGTTAGCAAGTGTACGATATCAGTTGTCTTATTGTTGATACCTTGTACATTATGTTGCAATACCGAAAAACAGTCAATTTGTAATTGTTTACCAATTTCCTCTGGCATCAAATAGTCACAGTTATCTGTTTCGCTGACAATAGACCAGCTCTCTGGTCTTACATTATTTTTATTGAGATGGGGTACATTTTGGATGCACATTATGATATATGAGATTGAAATAAGAACAACCTTGTATGAGGTAATGAAGGAGGTGAGACAATGACACACAAGACTAGTTACACTTGTCTTATGTAATGTTAGCAGACCAGTGGAGCCAGTGGTTGTTACATCATTAATTGCGGTTTCATCTAGAAATGAATAGCAATAATGTATACATAATACACAGTTACATCCCGAACAAGAAGAGATATATTCAGGTTACATCCAGAACAATCGAAGGGACCTTATTCTTTAGATAGACGATACATCAAGAACTTTGAGGATAAGCGGGTTCATGTTACAGCTAGAACATCATAATTAGTTAGGCTTTGTTGCATCCAGAAGTTTGAGTGATGCCATCGTGTTCCATACTGGATGTTGCGATTGCAGTCGGAGTTGATGACGGGTTACAACTCGAAATGACGGTTGCTTCTTTAGATTTCATACATTCCAGTCTACTGTCACGGATTTTCATTAAGATCTCACCAAGTATGCCAATATTAGTCCAGCTGTCCATCTTTAGACAGTCTTCTTTGAACAATGGTACACCAGTTCCCCATACCTTGTCATGGCTTCCCTCAGCTAGAATTTTTTCTTCAGTAGACAGTAGTATCTTCAGAAGATTCTCATTCTGTAGAAATTTAGCTTCTATGCCCGGAAAACATAGAGACTTTGCATTTTCCACCCAGGCAGAGTGGTTGTAATCCCCAATATCTTTAGATAACATTTTACATCCTAGGGGTGTTTCAGACTCCATTATCTGTTGTGCCATGTTGTCATCGCCAAAGTATTTGGCTTTGGTGTACTGAATAAATTGCTCACCACTATGAAAGTCTTTGTTATTGACTCTGAAGTTGCTGCGATGAAAATTGGAAAAAGGATTCAGTTCACCGAAGAAACAGGTAGTGCTGGGATTAGTTCTGCTAGTAGCATGAAAAGCACTAATATCTGAAGGAAGCTTGTGTATATCATTTACAGTGTACCGGATGCCTTTGATAACTAGCGTGTCTTCATCCAGCATACATTTGCCCTTATAGTTAGTTTTTCTTTTAGCCAGATTAAGTATTGGCCTAAGAGTTTTCCGGCAGTTCTCGGTCTCCTTACTGTATTCCTTTGTAATGAACACCCCTTCAGGAAGGTATTCCTTGTTCTCAAAAAGGTGTTGTACATCCATATTCCTTTCGAACTTCACTGAAATTGGTCTAGTTCTTCTAGAATTAGTCTTCCCTAACCTCCTCGTACTAGCAATGGGAATGTTACATGCTATATTCATCTTTTCCATTGGATCTTGTCTGTTGATGGTACCGGCAAGTATTCTTAATATTTTTTGCCTTCGATTACTATCAAGTTCCCATGCTTCCTCATCAACTCCGTGGAATATCACATGGTTTTCTAGTAAACTGTTTTCTATTTTGTTGAGTCGTTGCTTCAGGTTAATGTTCTCCTTTTCTATCTTCTCGCATCTTTCGTGTAAGTGTTTATTTTCAGCTAATACTTTATCCACCAAGTCACTTCTTTGCTCTTGGTTTTCAGCTCTCTGTCGCAAGTTTCTTATATCTTCTTTCATCGGATTTAAAATTTTTTCAATCCTTGATAGTAATGCAGTAAGTTCAGGGCTCAGCTCTTCCTCGTCCTGTTCAGTTAATTGCTGGATGACGTTATCCTCTGCCATTGTAGCTACTGGTGAATCCGCTGACATATTCAGTTTCTTACATGGTGGGTTTTCTGTGCTGGGTGGAGTGCGGTTTTTAATAAGTAATCTGTCTCCTTGTTCTGGTGTATCTAGTAGATAGTTCACAATATTAGGTTGTCCTTTTTCTGGTCTAAGCTTCACTGACATCTCAATTTGAGAATGTTGTGTGTTGCGTCAATAACTGCATTTGACTTTGTTGTACCTAGAACAGTTGTTTACCTTGTTGTACCCAGAACAATGCATCCTTAAGGGAGAACTTTTTGCACTTCTTCATGGAAGTCTATCCGACTGTATTTTCGCCCGATTTCAAATGTTTTATCCAGTTTTTTCAGTAAATCTTACAATTATATTCCATTATATAGTGATTGAGACGTTATCTTCCAAGATTCATCATTATGCATTCATGATCCTAGCTCCATCTGTGACTGCTAAACGCAGGATTTTACTACATTTACCAGGAGCTGGTAAACTGTACCGTCCCACGTAAAATTCAAGTTGGATGTCGTGCCATCACCAGGAAGATCCCATGGGTCTACATCAGGGTAAATTTCTTTCATGTCCGAAACGTGATTCTTCTTCATTGACAGGTAATTGTCGACACTTATGTTCACCCTGGGAAAGTTGATGTAAACAAATTTTCTTTACAAAAGTTTAAAAAAACATTAGCGTGTTATTAATAGGATGGTTACATATGAATAAGGGCACTCAGTGATAATAATGTAAATGATATACTCTGTCTATGAATTTACTATTGGGGTTGTAAAAGTTTGGTCATGATTAGAATTAGATATTACGCTTTAAGGCAAAATAGCCCTTCTTTCATGAATTCCATTCCTTCCATAGCAAGGATATTTATCCTTTGGAGAAAATCGTCCTCTTTCAATGAAGTTCCTTCCGTCACAATGACATGTTCCAGTATTAAAACCTCTTCATAATCCTAAAGAATAAAGATGTATTTTGTTTAGAAGTGAGAGGTAATTGAAATGTAAAGTTTTACAACTTGAAAAGATATTTTTATAATTTCATTTCTATTTTATACCTTAGGATTGTAAGGTTCCAACCGGTATTGGTCGAATATGGTAGTTGTATTATCAACTACATTATCTGAACTCTCTGTAACACTTTCATATTTGTGGGCTGACGCCGTTTGTTGGGCCTCCCCCAAAAACTGTTGGCCAGTGTCACTTCCAGGCGGGCCTTCAGCAAAAGAAGATTGTTGGGCCTCGGAAAGACACTGTTGGCCAGTGTCACTTCGAGTGGGGCCTTCAGCAACAGAAGTTGTATCATCAGGACATTTCAGATTGAACTCTTGACGCCTAGATGCAATAGCTTTTTGGGCCTCAGAAAGACACTGTGGGCCAGTGTCACTTCGAGTGGGGCCTTCAGCAACAGAAGTTGTATCATCAGGACATTTCAGATTGGACTCTTGATGCCTAGATGCAATAGCTTTTTGGGCCTCAGAAAGACACTGTGGGCCAGTGTCACTTCGAGTGGGGCCTTCAGCAACAG
>JBCAUG010029076.1:0-10339 GCA_038406175.1 Haplosyllis leylae
TGTCCGCGTAAACGACGGCGCCATCTTGAATAAATGTGTGTGCAGAACTGATTTCATTTCTTTTGTTATATTATAATGTAGTAGGAGGCAATAAAATTGGAATAGTACCAGTTGAAACTTGTTTTCACACGTCTGCTAAAAATCTAGAAAACTCCTGACCATTTGCGTTTGAAAGACTTTTAGATGTTGATACCTTGAAGGACTAAAATATGGAAAAACCGCAGATTATCGCACACGTCCAGAAATCATTAAACTACACGTTGTTCGACACAAAATGGATTCCATGCAGTGCGAAATTTGTAGTGCTCGGAAACCATGCAAGAGGAACAGGAGCGATGCAAGTGTATGAGATTTCTCATGGAGATGTCAAACTTGTCCAGGAGGTAGATTTGTCACAGATATAAATATAATTGCAGAATCCATAACAATAAATTCGAAAAATCTTTCCCAAAATCTAGGAACGGAATGGCTCTCTAATACAGTCTATTGTCCGTGCACCCATCACAAAATTGTCAACATTCTTTTGTACTGTTTCAGTTCGAGAAGTCTAAACCGTTCAAATGCGGGACATTCGCAGCATCAAGTCTCCAGCAGCGATATTTATCAACTGGTGATTTCGAGGGACGCATGCAAATCTGGTAAACAAGTTCACCCTTTGTTGACACATTACACATGATAATGTTTTTCGACTTTTATTGTAGTAATTTGTCATGGTACTCGTACAAACATTTTAGGAACTTAGAATCTGCAGAATTGCCCATTTATTCAGTCAAAGCACACAAGGAAATAATTAATTGTATAGACGGTGTAGGGGGTGCTGGAATAGGAGAAGGTGCGCCGGAAATAGTTACTGGCAGCAGAGATGGTAAGTTCACGACTGGATTTTATCCAAAAAAAAAAAAATACTGTTCAAAATATATATATATATAGAGCATTTATAATTGAACTGCTTAGTTAAATTCATGATCATGGAGCCTAACCTTGGCTTTGAACAAATTGATCTGAATAAAAAGTAGACAGAACTCTTCACTTTTTAGTAAAACTGTTCCCCTGAACGGCTTGCTAATGCAATGATTCATGCTTCAAATAAGATTTGGTTGTGAAGTTTGTCATTAATTTCCCACATAACAACACTGTCTAATGACAATAACAACATAATCTCACGAGAACTCAGAAGATTTTTGTTGTTAATGCCTTCAAGATGTGCATAAGGACACTTTTTAATGTCATTAAAGACAAAAACCACAGACATTAATGACAGTGATCAACGACAGCTCTGCGATAAGCCAGATATAGCTTACTTGTTATTACCGCTCGCGTACGTAGTAACGAGGGAAGGTAATATTTTCAGTTTGTCTGTCTGTCCACGGGGGGGGGGGGTTCCCGAGCCAGGTCCGGCTGGGGGGGGGCTACCCCCCCAGGCTCAGGTACCCCCCAGCTCAGTTACCCTCCCTTGCCTTGGGTACCCCCCCCCCCGGTTCGGGTACCCCCCGCAGGAGGACTTTCTTGTTGTATTCTAGGGTCAGTGAAGGTTTGGGATCCCCGGCAGAAAAATGATCCTGTTGCAACAATGGAACCGAAAGAAGGTGAAGCCAAACGAGACTGCTGGTCTGTTGCCTTTGGTAAGGTATTAGGAGTCGATGAATCGACAGTATCATGATAATTGATGGTCGCACGACTTGATAGGAAAAATTATATGCGACTTTAAACGTTTTACTTGTTACTTGTATTTTCAACCTCAGGCCACGCTTACAACGCGCACGATAGGTGTGTCTGTGCAGGATATGATAATGGTGACGTTAAGCTGTTCGACCTAAGAAACATGTCTTTGCGATGGGAAATAAACGTTAAGAATGGGGTAAGAAAATTATAGAAGTACCGTACAGAAGATTTGCGGACGTAATGTGAAATCTAAATCGCATCGAAACATGTTATTTCTTTCTTTCAGGTTTGTTGTGTTGAATTTGACAGGAAGGATATCAACATGAATAAGCTTGTTGCATCTTGTTTGGAAGGAAAATTTCATCTGTATGACCTCAGAACGCAACACCCCAAGAAAGGTTTTGCGCAACTTACAGAAAAGGTAATTTAAACTGAAGTATTGTTATTTGGAAACATGTCACTGCCATATATGTTTTCTTTAGCTAAAATAAGCACAACATCTTTAATCAATAGTACTTTGGAACACAGTCGATAATACACATATTTAGCCATTCTTATAATTTCGTCAATAAGTGTTGTTTATCAAAATTTCCACGCAGGCACACAAGTCGACGATATGGCTTGCCCGGCATTTACCCCAAAATAGGGACGTCTTTATGACCACCGGGGGTGGCGGATCATTGAACCTATGGAAATAGTAGGTGTTAGTTAGGATTTGGTCTTTGAAAAAAAATATTTTAAGAGACATTAGTGGCTTGAACCTAATCCTTTATCTGTTTCTTTTGTACGTAATGGTTTTAAAGTATCTTACAAGCTAGTCACGATGTGTGCTAGTTGCTCAACAAAATATTTTTATGGGGTTTTCAAAGAGATTGCAATGGTCTTTACTATCTTTTTAAACCCGCAGACGTGTTGAAAATTTTCTCCGTAAAATTAATATTGCTCCTCACATTATTTTTTTCAGTGATTACCCATCTAAGCGGGTGGTGAGAGACTCAGAGGATCTGGATGAAGGTGTTGTAGGCACAGTGAATTTATTACAGAATGTTACTCTCTCAACACAACCAATCTCCAGCTTTGATTGGAATGCTGATAAAACAGGACTCTGTGTTTGCACGTCGTTCGATCAAACTTTACGAGTGCTAATTGTCACAAAACTGAACAGAGTTTAACTACACTAATTGACATGTTATCAACTGCCGTCCAGATTTATTTTGATGAATTTGTGTTTCACAGGAACGTTTCCAATCTAACTTTGTACCACGAAGTGACAAGTATACTGTTCAAATATATTATTCTTAAATATGGTTCTGGTGTTTTTATGCGCGTACACAAATTCCGTATTCTTGTCAGTAACGGTGTTATATTTTCTATTCTTTCAAATTAAAAAAATCTGCAAACGCATAACTTTCTAGTTTTATTTCACAATTCTCTACTCTTGTCAAAAATACAAATTGATAACAGAATGAATAATAGAAACTGCAAATGAGATTGTAGATATTATCTCCTACCTAAAAGCCCCAACTGCATGTGTTTATTTTTATGGTTTTAAGCCAACCAAGTGATTTGACTTTATACGTAAATTAAACGACAACACTGATTATTAAACCAATTGTATGTGAATGTAAAAAAAATCGAATTTAGAACAAACTATTGAGAAGTATAAAAACAGAGGAATGACTGAAATGCAACTCTTTAAGAAACAATCTGAGCAGATGTTCCTGATGTTGTTGCACAGTAGTTCAAATAAGACTGTGCTACATACACATTAGAGAGAAAAACTCCTTGAATTTGGTCCACGAAATATGACATAAATAGGTCTTTTTAACTCGACTAAAGACACAGCCATCAAAAAAGCATGTCAACAAAAGACTAAATGCAGACGGGATATTGAACATAAAACATGGTTCACTTTTTATACGTGTACATTCGATTTCTGCAGGAGAACAAACACTTTACGGTAGAAGGTATATAAATATCTAATTCACACCTGAATTCGTGCACAAAATCTAAGGCCACTCGTTGGAACACCGAAAAACCGGAAAAGTGATGATGATTAGGATTTGGTGCAGAGGACACGTTGTTCAGCCTAAACTACTCAAGTTTGGCCCTTTCCAAGTTACGACACGTAACTTAAAATGTTTAACATCAGAGCGCTGATACTCAAAATATTTTCTTTGTAACAAATCTTTTTTCAGAGCATTTAAGAGTGCAAACGTAAACGCGCGAGTTTTGTTTTGCTCTGCTATTTGATATGTTTATGCTCTGTTTTGGTGTTAGACGTTAATCTAGTCAGATGCATTATTGACAAATACTGCACAAGAAACAAAATGCTTTTTTTTGTTCTTTACAACATTTATCAAAATTGAAATGCTTAGCTGTCAAAATTATACCAGCACAAAGAAACATGACATCGTCACTAATATTTAATTTACAATGTGTATACACTGGCTCACACTATATGCAAAGGAAATCACTCATCAAAAGAGGTACTGATAATTACTGAACTCTTTAAAGGCAATCTCAAAAATTTCCTTCCCAGAAAACAGCTTGCTCGTCATAACCGAGTGTCCGTTGAAACCGATTTTGGTTAAGCGGTACCCAGTGTACATCATAAGAGAATTTTCTGGTAACTAAGATTAGAATAAAAATTACACCTGTTTTATATCACCAAGTGTTAAGATACATCATGCAGAAACATTATATTTGGCACAAGATTTTGGCCTGAAGCACAGGTAAATGGGCAAGCAAACGGCTCTTAAGAAATTGTTTTTATTGACAAGGACTGCAGAGATTCAAACTTTAAGGACACTTTGACATACAAAAGTACAACGTGTAATTCAATTAAATTCCTGCTTAAATAAATACAAAAATATCAATTTCTATCAATGAAAATAACTAGTATTCACCAGGAGGGCTTTTCATCAAAGTTTGGGTACATAGGGATGTTCAGAAAATATTCTGAAATAGCTATTTCTTCAAAAATAACCATTTTTCACAAAAGGGTAAAAGATATTTCTACAGCTTTTGTGTTACTAGGTTAATTAGTAAAATTTGGCTCCTAATAGTATTTAGCAATTTTGCCCCAGTAAAATCAGTCCATCTAAAATATCTTAAAAATAACCAATTGCTGCTCATAGGCTGCAATAGCTATGTTGGTGAAATAAGTCCTAAAATACCTTTTATGAAATATAATGCTATTTTAGAACATGAAATCAATCCTAAATAGTGATATTTTGAAAATAAAACTTAATTTAACCTTCATGAAAAGCCCTCCAGGACAACAGTTAAATGTATGATTAGATATGACCAGAAATTGACACATTACTTTGATTATTGTCGCAAATTCTGTAAGGCACAAGCTAGGGAAAAGAAAGTTAATGGGTACATTGGAAAGTAAAGAAAGGTACAAACACCGAAAGCTCGTGTTAAAATATAATAAGTGGAATCACATCTTCAACCTAAATTGGTGAATAATAATTGAAAATACATGGTACAGAACACACATAGCTGTTAACGTAAAAACTTTAGCCTGCAGTGCTGAACCCACAAAAATGCTACTTGTTAAATAAAGCAATATTAAATAAAATATTTTCAAGGCTGTGACCCTGTATTCACAATGTCTCAAGGGTCTTTGATTGTTTAACAAAACGTTCTCGTCTATCTCCCTCGTGCCTTCGTTCCACTTTGGAAATTTTCCGGTTTTGTGAAAAATTTCCAGCATGGCTTCTTTCTCCACATATCTGTCGTACATCCATTTGGTGAGAGATTCGGCATCTAATGGAAACTCCGAGATGGGAAATTTTCTGTAGTGGACTGTTACATTGCATGGGTTGCGCGTTCCGGCGATAATTGTAAGTCCGTTCAAATCTAAATTGCCAGGATAACCAATCGTTGCATCTATCAACCACTTCAATGGCTTTTGCTTTGTACCTGCTGTAATGAAATACACACGATTGTACTGCTTTTTATTCCTGTCCATTTACTACATACATTTGTTAAGCCAAAGCTGTCATTTTTTACCGCCCGCATGCGGAACGGTTATGTTTTCACAGGTGTCTGTCCGTCCGGGGGAGGGGGGTACCCCCTGGTCTCTGGTCCCAGGTCCCTTTCCTAGTCTCTGGTCCCCAGTCCTGTCCTTTCCAAAAGGGGAGGGGGTAGCGATGATGATAGTCCTGTTACTGGTCCTGTACCAGGGGGGATATCCCAGGATATGGGTACCCCCCTGCCCTCTGGCCAGGATAGGGGTACCCCCCCTCCCGAGTCGGTCTAGGGGCATTCCCCTCTCCAGGGTAGGACATGCTATGGCGCATATGGCGGTACAATTCTTCGGTCACGGTGGAGGACTTTCTTGTTCAATCTGCTTTTATTTCCCTCTCAAACATTATTTAAACATTTTTTACCTGAATGATGATTACAGAAGACGCCATTGCTGCCGTTTTGGTGTGAAATTTGTGTAGGTAATGTGGTTAACACAGTATGTAAAGCACCTATTCTTGGAAGTACAACGTTGTTGAGAACTGGATGACCATATTTCTTGGCATAGCTGTCGAATGAGAAGAAAAGGAAATAAGTATTCTCCAGGGCAACAATCGATTTAATGCTCATTGATGGATGCTTCTATTGTCTTTTGATTTAACTAATACCTGCTCTATGTTTATGTTTCCGTTACGTTTCCTTTGGTTTTTTTAAAAATCTTATTTCCGACGTAAGAGTTTGAAAAATTTAGAAACTTCGCAATTATGGGTATAATACTGAAAGTTCTTACTCTTGACTTCTTTGCCTTCTTTTCCTGAGAAATCCTCCTTCTGGAAATAATACCACCCATTTTCTCTTCATGGGGAGGAATACATCTTGCAAGTGTTTCACAAGCCTTTCCATCTGGAAACTCTTTACGTCTCTCTATGGCATAGAAGAGCAGAAGAAACGAGATACACTGAAGGACGTACCAAACATGTGGACCACTTGAATTTTTCGTCATTAAGTCCAAGGTATGCGAAAAGAACAAAAATCAAGAATAGAAAATCATGCATCCAATATAATGTACCGAAAATAGATTTTACAATTAATCAGTGGGAGGGGAGGGGGTTCCTGTTAAACGGAATCAAATACACATTTGGGAAGAAACGAACATTCTAATATTCGCATAACGAAGAAAAAATAACATACTTAATCAGTCATTATTCAAAATGTATTTTAGTCGTAATAAAATTGAAGATGTGAACACACCTGTTCCAGGTAGAAGTCTCCATGTAAAAAGGAGATTGGTCCAAAGTGGGTGTACTTGAGTATCATGTCCTGTATCCACATGACCCTGTTTAGAGCTCCGTGGTGGGAAAGAGCGTACATAACTGTGAAGATATCAGCAGTAGATTGGTGGTTGCATATGAAAATGGCCGGATCATCAATGAGCGAGCTGATATCGGTACCAACTTCCGTCACTGAAAATGAAGTTAAAGTCCAAGCATTTTATTTTGGAAAAATCAATGCTGTGAAGGAAATTCGATGACAGTTAAAAAACATTTGCAACATGGAAAATCATTCTCATTTGTACGGCGGCCTGCTGGTTAAAGATGACAGATAAAACTTAGGTAAAAAAGTTTGTCTTAAGTAAATTTAGACAATGTGGCTCATTTTCTGGGCAATTTGCGATTCCCAATATTTGTTTAGCTGTCCTAAATGGCGAATAATTGATATCAGAGAAATGTATTCAGACTACCCCAATCATGCAATTCGTTTAGTGTGTCGCAATTTGTCACGGAAAATATTCCATTGTAAATCGGACATGTACAAAACAAATGAACCAAGTAAAAGGTGTGGCAATATCAGTCCGAAGTAACAACGAGATGGTAACCTTCCGGTACACAGCGTTGCCTCCACACAAAGATCCCGAGAGGCTCTGTGTAGCAACTTTCAGAGATCCTCTTTTGGGGGAGGGGGGCTACATAACCCCTAGATGATCTCTGAAAGTCGATTAGTAGAAGCTCCCCCCCCCCAAGTAGAGAAATCTGGTAGCAAAACGGGGGTCTTGTGGTGATTTTTGATATTTTTGTCCCTCACTTTTCTGCCGTGTGCATAAGAGATAGTCTCCTTTGGGGAGACTAATACTCGTGTAACAGTAACTACAACCTACCGACATACTTCTGGTGGTACTGCTGGCTCGATACTAAATACAGTAACCAACGGAAGCAAAATCCTTCAAATTGAATGTACACATCTGGAGCGACGTAAAACAGTGGTTTTAACAACAGCATCCACAACGCATGGAGTAAAGCAATGTACTGGTACAATGCGAATATAAATATGTGGAATATTCCGAGTAAAAGTTTCCGTGCATAGTCTACTGTGGTCCCATTGTAGTCCACCGTTATAGGTTTCCCCCACCTAACAGGTAAACTACTTTCACTGCCTGTATCGGAATTTGAGTGTAGAGGTGGCTTCCTCATGTTTCTACTGTTTCATATCATTCAAAAGTGCTTTGTGTAACACTCGTAGTAGGTTCCCATTGTTATGTCACACCGACGATTGTTTTCCTGCGACTGCCTGCTTCCCACCAAACTGAAAGTGAAACAGTAGAGAAACGTGGTAAATTCAATTACCGGCAATATGCAGTTGGCAAGCTGAATTCCTTGATTTCTATTTTAATATTTAATATGAAAGAGTGAAATAAAACGCAAATGTGAAATTATTCAAGGTCCCCATTTTTTCTTGATGAAACAATGACTGGAAAAATATTTTAAAACCAGCGGCCACACTTCTTCAAGTTTCACTTATCAAATTCTATGCACCTTGATGCCTTTTATTTCTGGTCAATAGGCAACAGTTTGTTCCTTTTTCGGGTGGTTTCTGCCCATTTACCAGTTTATTATCTCTGTCAGATGTGAGGTTGGGCAAGGGATTGTATCTACAAGGACGCAAAACACGGTAGGAGCGAGAGGTCTGCACCTCAAAAGTGACTCCTGATTCGTGAGAATGTGTTGGATATCTCACTTTTTAAAATACATTTCCCCTGTTTCCATGTCACGTAAAAAATATAACTTTCAACATTGCACGACAGTTTAAATTTATTACAAACGTTGCAAATTTATTTTTTGTTAATTTTGCATTACAAAACGGCATCAATTCGTCCACTTTAAAGTAATTTCCATAAAAGCTTCATCATCCCAAATGAAATGAGTTTTATTGACTGACTCATCATTTGTCACAATGAGATGAACGATCTTTTCTTTGTAAAGGGTTAGGCTGCACTTACTACAATTAAATTGAGCATCCATTCCATACCTCTAATCTGTCAAGGTAATTTTCAAAGTACAATCCGCATACCTGTTATATATCCCAGGAGACTAATCACGATGAAACCCTTGGAATTCCAGGATCGCTAAAAAGTTCCACACGCGATGGCTGCCGCAAATGGTAAAATACAGTACAAAGGAGATAGTTCTGGGTGATAGTTCAATCACAAAACCAGTGAATTTCAACACTTCAGCTCACTGACGATCACAGACACCTCAAGATATGTGTTAATATGATACTCTATTTTTCAGCAACCATTTCACGGCATGTTAAGAGATACGTCTCCGGCTGCTTAACTGAGAGATTAATGGTCTAGAAATCTGCTGCTCTCCGAAAAGCTGTAATCATCACAATTGTGCCTACAGCCGATACAAAAATCAATATTGCCTTGTCATTTCCCTTATTTACCGCAAACAAATAGAGAAATAACAATAGAAGTTTTTTCTCTGGATCCAAGTGAAATTAAAACGCATAAAATATGAAACTGTATTGAACAAAAATTGACATAGGCTTCTGCATGGAAACTAGTTTAACAAAATAGCATAAGAAATCCGTTAAGTTGACTGGCAAATGAACTATGGCATATATGAAAAAAAAAAATTTATGTGTGGTCAAATTAATTTTGAAAAAGCTTTCGGTTCTATTAAACTAGAGTACAACATTTAAGTTTTCTTACAGCATAATCTTCAACGTGTATTCGTGGACTAAGCTCTGTTCAGATCGAATCTCGTGTGCTAACACCAACCGTGTCATCAATTCTCTTCCCACGTCTTGAGAATAACTCCCCCCCACTAACCCCCAACTACAATCTGAGTAAATTAGAATTCCTTTCGCTTATTGATAAGACAGCCTCGCATTAACATTCCGAGGCAACTCTACCGACCACAGCCCCGGTCCTTATCATGCTAGACCAGACCCAGCCATAGTAGGGTCACTTAGTTAGAGTGCCCACCCCCGTCCCCAGACCAGACCCAGCAGGAGGGGCAGAGTCACTTAGCTAGGGTACAGGACAGCACCTGCTCAGGATCTGCCCAGACAGGACCTGGAGTACAGGACAGCACCTGCTCAGGATCTGCCCAGACAGGACCTGGACAAGGAGGTACCCACCCACCCCCTGTGAACAGACACCTGAGAAAACATTATTATCTCCCCTCGTACCTACGTATGTGGTCGGTAAAAATTTGGATTCCGGTTTACCCATCTCCCTAATTAGATTATTGAGTAAACTGGAATTCCTCTTCACTCAAATTTTAGATTCTGGTTTACTCCCACCTGTCCGCTCCTCTCCCACATGGAATTTTTTTTTTTTTTTTTTTTAAATTTTTGTAGGACATAAGTCCTTTTCGCGGGACCACTGATATCCCTGTTTTGGACTTCTGGTGAC
>JBCAUG010029087.1:0-10338 GCA_038406175.1 Haplosyllis leylae
TTGGACTCCAGCCATTTCTCAGCATCCGATTTGCTAGTTGCTGTCAAATATAAATACTACACTTAATTATTTCTTATCCTGCAACAATGAACTGAAGTATTGTGAGGTATGCGTGAAACCTTTTTAAGACTGTGTAAAAATAGGACCATTGGATTTCAATATAACGCATTCTAAATTGTACACAAAATTGTGAGTTTCAATATCTCTGAAATAGGTATTACTCTTTGGTGACGAAGTGGATAATGGAATAATGTCATAGTCAGGAACCATGACATTTCCTTTCCTTTGTAATTCATCTGTGTCTTTTGACTCATGTTCCTCCTCTTTGTCTTCATCTTCGTCATTATCAATATTTGATTTACTTGCTTCCTCTTCAACGTCTTCTTCCTCCTTTTTCTTGTATTCCACTTGTTCTTCTTGATAATCATCATAAAAAGATTGTGTTGGCTTTGCTCCTCTTCATTCACCACATGAAGAAAATTGTTTTCGTCCTGTTCCTCTTTCGATCTGTCACTATTTTGACTGAAGTCTTTTCCTTTAGTGAAATTGGTACCTTCATTAGATTTCCATTCTTCATCATGACCATAATTATCTTCTGTAAATTTAAATGCTGCCTCTTCTTTCTCTCTTGATCCATTTCTCTCATTTGCCTTTCGTCCACTTGTAGATTCAGGTCATTTAGTTTGGCTTTGATTTCTCTTTTCTTCTTCTATGGAATACAGTGAGGTTTCATTATGTGTTCGTGATCTTTTTGTGTCACTTACTTTTGAGAAAGGCAATCTTTTCGGCTGTAGACTTTTCTTTGGTGGAAGTCTTCTTTCCAATGATTTATTCCATGTAGTTTTCATTTTCAGCCCTTCAACTGATGATGGCTGTTGCTTAGGCATGGATGCAGCTGTAGATTCCATTGATTTCTTCTTTGAATAATTTGTCTTTTCTTCTGTAGATTTCAAGGATACCTGAGGTTGCTTTAATGATATGTTACAGTCACTTCTTTTGGATTGATGAGTCCTTTGCACTATTTGACTGTTTTCATTTCCTGTCATGTGTTTTTCATCCAAATTTCACGATGTCTTTTTCTGTTTTGGTTCTATGCCACTCTGAAGTTGTCATAGTACGCCACCTATCGTATATATAGTGCAGTGTAATGGCAGCTTCAAAGCTGTATATTGATTCTGGGTTACAATAAAGTCTCTAAAACAGTAGTTATTGTTTGTGCCGACCTAATATAACAGAAGTGTCTTTTGAGTATTCAAGTTTTTTCTTCTTTTGCACACATCAACTCCATACAATTTGTCCCCACGTTAATTTGTAACAGTGTACTCCCCATGTCAATGAATGTTTACTTTATATGGTATTGACTTCATGTCATTGTCACTTCTGTTTCAGTTGTTTCATCATAGCTGTCTGGATGTTTGCTGAAACTGTTTTCTTTTCTTCTTCTATTTTTACTTTTCCATGGTTCAGACGACGTGTTTGATTCTAAATTGACATCTTGTCCTTTCTCATGCACATTCATTTGTCCAATTTCCAGTAGTTGAAATGTATAATTTTGAGTTGGATGTACATGTCCTTGTTCTGTAGTATAAAACTTTTTATTTGGGCTTTGTGAATTTGGTACATCCTGAGAAACTTGTCCTGGCAGTTTGTATGACAAGGTCGAGAGACACACAGCGATCTGATTGAAACTCCTTTGGAGGAATGGAAATCCTTATTCTAATGGAGTTGCCAAAATTTGGACACTCCAAGTTACTGGTTGGAAGTTGCCACGAAGATTGTGCTTGGGAAGGATAATTGTAGTGGGTGTTCATATATGGGTTATTATCTTTTCCTTATTTTGTTGGTCACTTCCCTTAGGCACGCCTGCTGTTTTTGGCTCTTGACTTTTCTTTCATACACGATTTTTTCCAGTTATTTTTTCGCGTCACTTCCTTTTGACATAGCTGCTGTTTTATTGGATGCAAGTTTTGTTTCCACTGATTTCTTGGATGTACTTTTTGTTTTCACTAATTCAGGTTATGATCCCCCTTGCTTAGTTATCCATTGTTCTGTAGATTTGATTGCTTTCTTCATCAATCCATTCCAGTATTTGACTATTCAATGTGTTTTTTTTTCGACACATCAACTGCATAGTCACTGTCGGTATGTTTTTTGGTAGAGTGCAGTCCCCATGTGATCAAAGCTTTATTTCATATCCTATTAACTTCATGTCATTGTCAGTTGCTGCTGTACGAAGTGGATGTGAGGGTGGAGAATTTGTCAGTACACTATCGGTGTAATTGCCGTAATCGAGGATAGGATCCATCTGATGCACTATCGGGTGACTTGATTGATTTATTCCAGTAGTTGCTCTTGATAGTGGTGCATAGGCAACTTGTTTTGCTGAATTGCTGGTACTGTTGAATGGTGTTGTTACATAACATGGATCAATATTTGTTGTAGATTGATATGTTGTGTACTCTTCAGTGTTTGTCCACTGTGTCATTTCTTGAGAAGTTTATTCATGGACATCATTTCCTCATTCCATAACATTATTTGAGAAATGTCTTCTGCCTCCTCTTATCACAGAAATATTTTTATTGTGGTCAGGTTCCTTGTCGTCTTTTTCCATTCCTTTCTTCTTCCAATTGAGTTTCTTATCATGTTCGGATTTTTCTGGATAATTTCTGTCTGGTCCCTTCATAGAAATATGTAGATCTTCATCCATTTTCTTGCCCTCTCTTTGCATTTCTGCTTCTTTGGAATTTTGGTTCTCAGAAGTACTTCTCTCGTCATTTGTTTTGGTTGTATGTTGTTGGAGTGCTGTCTTGTCATAATTTTCATTGTCCTCTTCTTTTTCATCTCCATCTTGTCTTCATGGTGTCTTGTTGGAAATGTGTGTTTTGTAATCTGTTTGCTTGCAACTTTTCTGTATTTGTGTATTCTTTGAAATTTTACTCTTCTCATCTATTCCATCTGTAACTTGTGGTGTATGTGTAGCAGGGAATGGGACAGTCAGTGTGAATTTTTATCATTCCACATGGAGACACACCTTCTGCTCGGGTTCCTGGGTGACACAGATGGTCTAGCTTACAGATTTGAATCCCAGATTTCGGATTGATCCCCTGCAACAATAATAATGTTGTTGATGCCTTGGCACTGACTACTACCGGCTGCCTTATGGGTTCCTTTGGTCGAGAAGATGCTTCTTATGTGTCCGACACTTAATGTTGAAGATGTATATCCATTACAGGCTGTTTAAAAACCAGCGTATTATCATGGTTTTGAAGAAATATTTCCAGTGAGGCACTCTTTAACTCCAACTAATTCCTTCAACTTTGACTTCCATTTTCTGAGAACATGAATTTGTTGGCTACATTTCATCATCTGGAATGTTTACTGAATTCTTTTTAGGTCATTGTTCAGTTTAATTTCAAGAACTGTATTGCTTACATTGAAAGTAGTAGTATATTGAAATGTAATCTTCCGCACTTGACGCAAAAGGCTTTGTGTTCATCACATACTGTGTTTTCAGAGGAATTTGACTAAATATATTTACACTTTTTTCACCCTAACTTTTGGATGAAGGTCCCACAATTGGAAAAGGATGCATTTGGCCTTTGTATGAGCATGACAGTTCTTGGGCATTTTCAGGATGGCATGGTATTTGAGTTAATAGGTGGCTACTTTTCAAGTCATCAGGAAAGTATATTATTTTTATTAGCGTCCGCATACGTAGTACCACTGTAAGGTACTGTTTTCAGAGGTGTTTGTATGTCCACAAGGGGGGAGGGAATACTCAGACCATCACCATAGGCAGGGGGTGTGTCCGGGGGGGGGTAGTCCGTCCTACAACCAGGGAGGGGGTATGCACTCCCACAGGTGGGGGGGGGGGGTATTCAGTGGGGGGGAGTCAGCTGGGGGGAGGGTATTCAGCCAGGGGTACTGAGCCAAGGGGGTACTAAGGTGGGGGGTGTGACTCAGCCAATAAACTGACATTCACACACCACACAAACCTGTCTTGTCTTTATGACCCCACGACATTATCTTTATTAGTAAATAAAAAATGGATCTGTCGGAGTCCCTCCTGACCAAGGTCAAGGCCACTGCATGTCTTTGTCTTTATGACCCCACGACAGCATCCGTATTCTGTTTGTCAACTAGATTGAAGAATATGTACTTGACATTTGGAAAAATACAATCTCTCCAAATACTGTTACTTTCTAAAAGCCCTGTTGACATTTGCAGAAATGAATGAAATTTATTTTGAGTTCAATCCACGATAATCGAATGTATATCAATTTCAAATATACACAATATTTGTGACATGTGGAATAGTTTAACTGTGCAAAATCTACGGAAACATTTTGGGTAAACAAATTAATTTTAGATGGAACATACCTAGTATTTACATTTGGGCACTTGAATTTCATGGCACATCATGTGGAATTCAAATGTGTAAACTGCTATGTTTCCAATGTCTCGCCTGATTGAAATGAAGTCTTGTAATGTATTTTTGGACCTTCTAAAAATTAGAAATTAAATTTTAGCTGGTAGTTGTACAACTACACACACTGTGATAAATGCAACCTGTGGTTACATGAACTAGAGTATACATATAGACACATCTGAGTATAGTAACACATTGGTGAGTGTGTGTGCACAGCCACATATTAAAAAAAAATAAACACATTGGGCAATGGCCCTGATAGTCATGATCCTAGCACACACAGACAGAGAGACACACACACACATACTGACCAACACGGTACTACACTAACATACATACACACACTGAAACAAACATACACACATTGGGCAATGCTGGTGATAGGTAGTCATTATCTTGGCACACACACACACACACATGGAAACTCACAGAGAGCATCAAATATACAAACATACACAGACACGCACACACACCAACAAACATACAAACAGACACACACACAGAGACCGAAAACCAACACAAACAAACAAAGATATAAACACACACACACACACACAAACAGTGTCATCTTTGGAAATGATAAGTGGAGTTACAGCCAGAGACACATCCACACACACACACACAGTGTAGTCTTTCTAAATGCCAACCGCAGCTACAGCCAGAGACACACACACACAGAGTGTATTCTTTCGAAATGACAACCGCAGCTACAGCCAGAGAGACACACACACACACACACAGAGTGTATTCTTTTGAAATACCAACCGCAGCTACAGCCAGAGACACACACACACACAGACACACACACACACACAAAGAGTGTTGTCTTTCAAATTTACAACTCGAGTTACAACAAGAGACACACAGAGACAGACACAGAGACTATTGTGGAATGCGAGTGAGAGCTAACGTCGTTAATACTGACACACACACACATACGCACACAAACACATGAAAAGGAATGGTAGATTTACAATAATGACGGAGACACACACACAGACAATTGCTCATGCTAGTGACAAGTAAACTTACTACTATGACACACATACACACACACAAACACATGAAAAGGAGCACTGCATTTAATACAGTCATGCAGAGAGATATACACACACAAACTATTATCAATGCCATTGATGGCTATAGTTACTACTGCTACATACAGAGACACACATACAACTCCAGAGATGTATTGGATATCACTGCAAAGCATAACTACATTTTGAACAGATGTCTATGTAGTACTATGGGAGGTTGTGTTTTTAGAGGTGTCTTTTAACACGGGGCTGGGGTAGCCCCCCCGGGATAACACATCAGAGCCAGCACTTTCTACATGGCAGGCAGTATGGATGTTGCGTTCACCCAGGAGAAGAATCTTTGACATTAAAATTTCAATTTTTATCCACATAGATAAGCAATTCTCAAAAAAAATACCTTAATAGGGCATCAACAGTGTTTTCGTGGCTGTGCTGCAATTGAGCATCATGATGTTCAACAGGTTCTAAGTTAATAAATTTATTTTTCTGCAAAATACATTGGCCTGGAAAGAAATACATTTGGAAAAAGAATTTGGTTAAATATTTATTATTTGAATTATATTTTGGTATTTTCTGTGGAGAGTGATTTTTTCTTGTCACAAAGTACACATAAAATACAATTGACAAGTGCAAAAGGTTAGCATGACCACAAAGTGTTATGAACATGTTCAGTCCAATATAAATTATTGAGCAGTGTTTCACCAGGTTTACCAATTGTGCATACGAAGCATGTATGTAGTATGACAGAATATCTTACCTTTTATTAGGCCGAAGAAAATCAATTTATTTCATTGTTCAATTTCCGCCGATTGTGTACAATGAAGCTGTAGTTCTGTTTGTGTTGGATTGTTTGTCACCAATGTATTGATTTAAAAATGGTAAGAGTGGCTGAAACTAAACCAATGACACATATTGATGTAAATGCAATGTAAAAATTGGTTACACATTATTACTTTTAAATTATGAAACGTGTCAATAGGGCTTTTTTTTTTACATTCACAATGGACAGGAGTGGGACAGACACATGCTGAGGGAAGGCCTACAAAAGCACATAAGTGGTCTGTTCCCATTCTGTGTACTGATGCAGTGCAATAATTTCTGCATAGTATACACTTATGCCTTCTTCATAGTCCTGTTCCCATTCCCATTCATGCTCCAAATGGGATGCATTATTTAGTGTTGAGCCACACGCTGTGTGTGTGTATTTAGCACTTGGGTGGTGTCTTAATTTGTGATGTTAGAAGTGTCCATGCCAGTTGGGATGTTCACCTGGCATGCAAACTACTGAGCACCTATGAAAATTCAAAGTACAAAGTCGGTACTTGCATTGCATTAAAAATGTGAAGTATTTTAGTGTCTTTACTGCATTTACATACCAAGTTCAGACCTGCTCGTTGCAAAATACCCAAAATTCATCAACACCACCACACCTGCAAGTAGTAAGGATAAATTAAAAGTATTGTTTGCTGAGTATGTGGTTATCTTCTGCTTATCACAATACTGTGTCGAAGATGTGTGTCTGAAAATAATTCAGTGAAGTATCATGTGGAACTGTTCTAACCTACAAACGGATTGCTGTCCCTATGTGGTAATCTTGCACTATGAGTACCAGTGTGTGGAACCCGAACTGTGAAAACCAAATTTAATGAAGAAAAATGTGGAAGTCTTAGGATTGTGATCTCAAACAGATTCCTCTCAGTGTGTGGTAATCTTCGACTGTGTGTAGCAGTGTGTGAAGGCCAAATTGTCTGAAGAAAATTCAATGAAGAAATATCACCAAATGTCGGTCATTAAGAGAAACAACTCTTCTCGTCACTATGTGGTAATATTCCTTCATCTGGAAAAGCGTGTGTACGATATGGTATGTGAAGATATTTCAATCTGTAAATAAAGAACGGAAATCGTCACTATATATTAATATTAGTAGATGGTAATCTTACAGTATGGATAGTGTGATAAAACTTCCAAATATAGATCTTCAGCATTAGAAGACGCAAAGGATCTCACTATGTTATAATCAGTTTGGAAGACCATTACCTAAAGTGAGAGCAAGAGGAAGTGTGTCAAACTGAGTTGGAACCTGTGTCTGAAGTATGCAAACATAAATACAATTATATATATGCCAATATCATATGTCTTGGTTTAGGTCTCACTTTTGACACGAGTAATATACCACACAGAAAAAGATGAAATATTGGAAATGGTTGTTTTCGGTAACTATTGACATATATTAATCTTAACCCTTGGTCTCAGTTGTGTTAGTTTAAACTTTGTTCTGTTTATAAGAAGAGAAGTACTTGCCATAATCGAGGGTTAACATTAATATATGTCAATAATTACCAAGAACAGCTAGTTCCAATATTTCATCTTGTTCTCTGCTCTATATTAGTCTGTGAAATCTCTCTTCTCTTTTCCGTTGGACCATTTCACACCACCAATCCTAACCTTAAACATACCTCAAGAGATAGACGAAACATTCCTTTCCAATAATTCATCTTGCTTTCCTTTCTATTTTATAGATATCGCTCTTTTAAATGTGACCCCTCTTCTTCCAGTGATGTTTTGATGTCATGAATGGCTGCCTTTCAAAGATTTGAATACTTACAGCTAATGAGCAATTCCCACCGTCTCATCTTCTCTCCTACCCTGTCACACAAATGTGACTCTTTTATATCTTTCTACTCTTCTGCTGCAGAGGTTTTGACGTCATCAACACATGTCCTGTAAAAATCTCATGACTGACGCAAACGATTCATTTCCACTGTTTCATCTTCTCCCCTGTTCTGTTGTGCACATATGGTTCTTTAATATTTGTGACCTCTTCTATTGTATTCTCTTTGACGTCCTAAACAGAATAGTGAAATCTATGGGGAGTGGAGAACCCAAAAAGTCAGTACGATTTCAATATTATAATTTGTACTGATTTTAAAAGACAAGCCCACAACGGACAACAGGAGGTAGTCCATTGAACCTGACACCCTCCATGGAGGACAACACTTTTTAGCCAGAGAAGCCAATAACATTGATGGACATGCAAGTAGCCATACTACGGGCAAAGCAGCACCTGCCTGTCGGGCCAACACCAAGGACATAGCACCCCATATTCACATCTGGCCACCCATCTCAGACCTTTGCCTCACACAGGGCTCCTGCATCTATCCCACCAATCCAGTGAGCCATCAAGGCCTTTGAAGGACAGACAGAATTGGCTTTGCTGAAATGTGACATTTTCAGAGGTAACAAATGCCATCACAAGAAGTGCCTACACTGACCTGCACCAACTGAAAGGCATTCCAGAAAAAAGCAGAGATCTACCCGGAGAGCCGTCACACGCAATCAGGGGCATCCCACGGTAAAAGAACCTTTCTACTCGGATGGCCTCCACCAGTAATCCAGCGTGACCAATAGGCACAGTGAGGTAACCACTGCCAAGGACAGGCAGGCCAACACGGACCAGCAGCCAAGACCCAGGACAGGAAGATTGGCAAAGCGCCGACCAACACGGACCAATGACCAACAGAGGCCTCTCCCCTGCTTATGCAGCAGTGACCGCCACTAGCAAGTGGCCTTCCTTGGCCAGACAGATTGGCAAAGCAGAGACCAGGGCCAACCGAAGGCTTTTTCAGGACAAGCAGCAATTGGCCTAGGTGACCAATACAGACCTGTGGCATTGCTGTCACATAACTCCAGGGACCTTCACGGACAACTGCTTTAATTTTACCGGAGAATGTCTCTGATGTACATGGACACGCAAAGGCCATCACCCAGGGAGGTAATATCCTTCCACGGACCATCTACACATGGACATTCCCTTCACTCCAGCGACCAAAACTGAGCAGTTATGAACTTTTTTAAATGGGTTAAACTACATTGACTTTGCTCACAACAACACTGAGCCTTGCCAAATATAAGGCCAGGAAGACAAGCCCACAAGGGACAACAGGCACTAGTCCATTGAAGCTCACACTCTCCACAGACGACAACATTTTTTACCTGGAGAAGGCAATAACATTCATGGACATGCAAGTAGGTATACTACGGGAAAAGCAGCACCTGCCTGTTGGGCCAACACCAACCACATAGCACCGCACATTCGCATCTGGCCGCCCATCTCGGACCTTTGCCTCACGCAGGTCTCTCATGCATCTATCCCAGCAATCAACTCCGCCATCAAGGCCTTCGAAGGAGCAACAGAATTGGCTTTGCTGAAATGTGACAATTTGCGAGGTAAGAAAGGCCATCGCAAGGAGTGCCTACATTGACCTGTGACCAACCAAAACCCATTTCACAAAAGTGCATAGTTCAGCACGGGAGCCCTCACGGGAACTGCATGACATCGATACTAGCGACCTTGCGCACTCCCACCATGTAAATAAACAATCCAAAATGAAGAAATCAATGTAAAACAAATCATTAACTTCATTAAATAACTATCTGGCCAAAAGTTTCTGTCTTGTGTGTGTGAAGAAACAAATTGGAGTTCCTTCAAATCCCAATTTCTATTTATCATACTAAACACATAATGCAACTTTCCATAAATTGATGGTGGGTGTGCAGCTAATGTATTTGCATGTCCCCATATGTGCATGTTTCGCAAAAGCGGTAGATCTACCTTGGGACGGAAATTTTAATGTAACCTTAAAATTTTGTATTATGTAATTATTATGGAATTAAAACGTCTGCAGTTTAAGAAAGGTCTATATCCTAATAATGTTGCATAACCGGGATTTTTGTATGCTTTCTATATTTCTTGTATTTTTTTACAGAAATGTGTGAAAAAATTTTCTTGTGTGATGGACGGATGTGGGACGGAAAATATTGGGGTACTGAAGCAAGAAAAGAAATACTTGGAGAAATACTTATCAATGGGAA
>JBCAUG010029098.1:0-10337 GCA_038406175.1 Haplosyllis leylae
GGGGGTGAGTAGGAATACACACTGACATGTCATGCTGTGATTGGTTGTACTCATCACGTGATTCACTGATTGGTTACCGGGGACTGTGCATGTGCCATCTTTGCACTGATTGGACATTGTCTGAGGCGGTGAAACAAGGCACGCGTGATCTTCACATGATCAAAGCATGATCCATGCATAGATTTTTGCGGGAAAGTCTGAGGAGATGCTTGAGGTACCGATTGTCACTCTTTGGTCCATGGAAGCCAAATAAAGTCACAGTTAATCTCCTTTCCTCAGAATTTGCAATAGTTTATTCACAACCTGTTACACTCTCCCTTCCCAACCTATTGCCTGTCCCAGCAATATCAAACTTTATGACATTCCCTCGTGGAAAGAAAGACCTGTTTTACAAAAGACAAAGTTTTATTAAAAAAATACTGTAAACTGAGGGGGTCAAAAGACACAAACAGTACATGCAAAAAGGTGTATAATTACAAAAATAGTAAAGCTGTACAACTGGCAGGAATCAATATTAAAATACACGACACTTCCTCCCAGGAAGTGACAATCTCACTCCATTTCCTTTACCTCCTCCTACACAGGGTTCTAAGCATGGGCCCTGCATTGAGGAGATCTGTTTACGTTTGGACATGTAAAATACAGTACAATAAAAATAATTACAATAAGATGATCGACAGTTCACCCTCTCATAGCCTTGAGAGCAAGACGCTTCCTCTTGGCTATGAGGGCACAAAGCTTATGCTTCCTACAGGTGTCCTGCAACATGGCTTAGCCCACCATTAAATAATCCTTCTTAAATGCAGCTCAGTCCTGCTTCCTGGCCTCCTCACTTGATGCTGGTTCTCCGAACTTCTCAATGTCCCCCTCAGTCTCCGGATGAGCCTGAGGTCCTTGGGAGCAATGGTGCCACGGCTATGGTGCATACATGCTAAGTTAGCCCCCTCAAAGAGCTCCACTACATGCTGTTCTGCCACCTCCCTCAGTGCTTGGATTGCATCCCTCTGGATCTTATATGGGCCCTCCTCAAATAATAGTTCCTGCACGAGCCTAACAAAAGGCCAGATGTCTTGCAGAGCAGACCTGGCTGGCTTCTTTTTCGGCTTTTTCTGTTTCTTCACCTCCTCAGGGGCTACATGGCAGCGAGGGCACTTCACTGCCACTGTTGGAGGGCTGGGTTATTTGAGGGGGTTATGGTAGCTCATTTAGCAAGGACCATAGGTGGCCTGGCAGTCTCCAAAACAGTCTGACTGGACACAGAAGAAGCAGCTGGGTGGGGGCATGTTCTGGCTGCCACTGCTTTCTACCACTGGTTCTGCCTCCTCACTGCTGGAGGATGGGGTGGGGGGATGAAAGTATAAGTCCTGCACCAGTTCAATCACCTCAGCATCTGTTTGATGGGGTGGATGGTCATATTCCTCGTTCACATGTTCCACCGCTTTTTGCAAGGTGGGGGAAGCTGATCCCAGAAGGGATGGATTCAGTTGCATCCAATCCATCTCCTCAGAGCTGGCAGTGGGGAAGGTAGCTCTAGGCAGACAGTGAACATGCTTGTGGGCAGATTGCTTGGTTCTGGCCATTCCTAAATTACAACAACAAATACTAAGTGAGGGGATGAACTACAAAATACTTCCCTCTTATCTAATATCAAAATCGACAAAATCGAGTGAATAGAACAAGACGAGGCTACTCACTTGACAAACTAGAGCTGAACAATCTTCAAAACAATAAACAGGCTATCTCCTCAAAGAGACTTACACAGATCAAAAGCACAACGAAATTTTTGAAATTTCGCAAAGCACATGAACTTTTATTGTTGGTAAACATTGTTGCAACCTGCCTCAACCAATGAATGAGGGGGTGCATTACTCATGCTGTCGGAGGGGCCTAGCACCACCTCCTCTGATTGGCTAACTGACATTGGTGGGAAACTTTGAGTGACAGGCTAGACATTACAATTGGATCCGCAACACAGTTAATTACGATTAGATCCAGATTTGCAACATCTCACCTCCTCTACCTCCCAAAATCCAATAATTATTTGCAAGGAAGGGGTCCATACCACAAATGACACATGTATGGTGCCTTGTGGTGTTGCAGTGCGTGATGAGCCTCTCCAGTGTCAAAAATGCCCAATTACACTCGTCACGCCCATGGATGTTCTCCTCATGGTCCCTAGAATGATTAATTAACATGCTCATTGCCTTGAAAGAATGAGAGCATCGGTTACATGGATAAGATAATTTACCATCATCCTTTGTCATAGCCCTATCGTGAACTTCTTCTAAATGATGGTGTAATTTATCTCTTAAATCAAATACTGCCTGACATGGTTTTACACAACACCTAAAAGGATACTCAGACCAGTGTGCATCCCTTTTATACTGATGGAGCTCATCTGTGCTGCAGCAGTGCACCGTACAACTCTTGCTGTCACAGGGGTACCTGGGGTGCTCATGTGCATCCCTCTTGTGGTTGTTCCTATCAATTTTTAGAACAAAGCGTTTATGACAGTCAGGACATTTCAATTTACGGTGTCGCCTATTGATGTGCATAGTTACCTGTGCGCAGCTTTTGAAACCTGCATTACAGTGCTTGCACTTGTTTGGGTGATCATCGTGATCAGTTGCTGCAGTAGCTGTCTCTGTGGTGACCTGCTCCCACTGTTCTGACTGTGGTTCCTCACACTCTGGCTCCGGTGTAGGCTTGGGTGTGGGCTCCTTCTTGTGTTGTACCTTACAGTGTTCTATGTAGGACTGCTGGTTTCTTGAATAACCTGTACAAATCTCACCCCAGACATCGTTACTTCTCATATGCCTATTCAGATCCCATGGGCTCATATAGCTTCTTGTACAATATGTGCAGTCCTTTAATAAATCTAAATGATACTTTCTAATGTGATTCCTTCTAGTGGGCTTGTCCCTTACATACCTATTACATGCTTCACAAAGTATGTGAAATACCTCTGACCATTTCTTGTGGCCTTTAACCTCTTTGTCCTTCTTTGGTGTCTCAGCCTCGGGTTGTGGTCTGTCTTTCTTTGGTGTCACAACCTCGGGTACCTCCCGCATTGCTGATCTTGGCGACTGGTCACCTTGGTTGCCGGTGGCTGGTTCGTGGGTGTCATCACCATCACCGTCACCAGTGTCCTTGGGCGTCTTTGGTGGCTGGTCGCTGGGGTTGCGGGATGTACATGCAACTGGTTCTGAAGGATGATTATCTTTCATATGTTTTTCTAACTTGAAGATTGTCTTACACACCTTACTACAAATGGGACATTGTGCTTTATCTTTCTTGTGAACTGCGACATGCTCGATGTAATACCTATACCTATTAAATATTTCAGAACAACAAGGACATACAAAACAATCCATCTGATGGGGATGTTTCCTCTTGAGATAGTTTACCAACTCCACCTCTGTTTCGCATGTCTTACCACAGTACTGACATACCAATTCATCAGTTTCTACTTCTGCAGTCCTGGACTGCTTAGTCTGGGGAACGTCAGGCACATCCTGCTCTGCTGCCCTCTTGGCATAGGCCGTACCTCCTTTCTGTTTGATACCTGAAACGAATCTCTTAAACACTGTGTAACTGAGATCAAAGTCATTTACTGCTTGTGCAATGGAGTACTTATTTTCAACCTTTAATAGATTATTGCACATAGCATAATGGGTCAGTACACCTAAGAGTTGGGTAACCCATGGATTGCCTTCTAGGGAGGTTGGTCTTGGCATGTGGCTGTGGATTCTATCCTTATCCATGTCCAGACCACTTTCTGGTTCATCCCTGTTTACAATGGTAACTGTAGTTGAGGGCAAGGGGAGACCTTTCATGAGTTCTTTAAACTCTGCAGTACCCTTGAGAGCTGTTGTTTTCTTGTACACCTCCTTCAGGATTCCGGAAGCTTCACTAGCTTGCTTGTAGAGGTTGGCTGCCAGGGTCTTGGTCTTGATGTCCCAGTTTGGTTTGAGCACAGGTGCCTTCAGCTGTGGCTGGTCATGCTCAATCAACACATCCTGCTGAAAGTACCTCTCCTCTTGATGGAAGCAAGAACCTCAGCCTCATTAGCATCCTTCAGGTCATCTACAAACTTCAAAGAGATAGCTTTTATTTTGGAGATGAGTACTTTGTATGCTTCTACACTGTCCACATGTACCATGCGGATATGCTTCTACACTGTCCACATGTACCATGCGGATAAACTTTTGTACTGCGACTGTGCACTGAGTTTTACAGCTGCCTTGCTCAGCCATGCTGCCAGTGTTTGGTATTCACAACAAACCTCTTTGAACTTTGAGGATACAAAATTGTACAGTACACCAGATGACTGTCAAGACTTTTTTTTTGTAGCTTAACTGATTTATTGCAGTATGTTACAATCTTCTGTGTTATGTTGCTCTCAGCATTTAAGCCTAGCTTCCTAATTTGGCATATAAGCCTAGTTACTGCGTGTAGCACTGGTTCCTGTGTGAAGCACACAGTTGCTGTGCATGCACTACCTTAAGTACTTGCGATACTTAGCCTTGATTGGCTCTGACTAACATCTACAGCCATTGGCTACCCATCTGGTTGGATCCTTGTGAGGCTCTCAACATTAGATGTGTAGTCGACAGCTGCACAGTAACTTGGGATCGTGCAAAATCAGTACAATATCCTAACACAGTAGTGGACCTATACTCTCCATGTGACATACTTTTCTAATTGTGTCAACAGGCATAATGTATACATTGCAAACATCATGAAAATAGTAGATGGGGCGACATAAACAGGCCTTTTATTTTTCGCGTTAATTTTCCTATAATCTCTGTTTCGGTAGTACCACGGAACGACAAGATATCCTTTGGAGAAAAAACTCTTTTTCTTGTATTCAGCAAATTCAGTGCATACAAAGGCTGATACAAAGTAAGTGACAATCGGGTCTTTCACGGTAATCTGACAAAAATACTTATCGTGGAAAAAATAGAATTGACAACTTTAAGGTCAGTCGCCTGCACTGTAAAAAGTGTGTCCCTTGCAAATTACAGTTTGGCAAAATATCATTACAGGTATTACAGTGGTTATCTCGAGTTCTCTTTATCAGTTGTTGAAGAGGTACTCATTCGTTTTAATCAGTACAAACAAATTGTTTCAATCATTTGGTGGTTGTAAGTTGGAAAGTACCGCAAAATTTTTAAACAGGATATTAAAGCCTGTTAATTCAGCAAGAATTTTTTTTAAACAATATTTTGAAAAAGTGATTAAAAATGGTAAATTTGTAAAGCACAAAGCCTTACTGAGATAAGAACACGAATTCCGTCTAAATATAATTAACTTACACCAAGTAGATTTTCATTAAATGATACACATGTGACCTTCTCTTGTTGTTTGCGGCATTTACCCAAGTGAAATTAATCTTTAAATGTTATTCAAATTCTAATTAAAGCTACAGACATATTGATTCAATAACAATACATCAGCAAATTTTGCTTCTTTGGCCTTTGACGTACGTTGGGCACATTAAATTAAAAACATAAATTCTCTGTAATCTTTAAAATTGTCAATGCAGTTCTCTTTGCATTTTGTCATAAAATTTGCAGGTAAAAGAATCATTCATTGTGATGTTTGGCTGTTTCTCCTCATAAATTAAAACCGAATAATTACGACGTTTTATTAGCTATTTCGAAGAAAATGACCACCTGTTTTTAAATTGATCTCAAAGATCTCCCTACGGCTGGAAGATGGTCCTAGGGTTCGGAGTAGGACCTGTTGTTACTCTGGACGATCGAGTTATTGCTGGCTCATCAGAGTCAGCTTATTGATTACTATGAAAGGCACATACAATTTCAGGACAGCATGGAGAAGAGCCTTTTGCACTATTATGATAATGAGATCTATTTTACTATGGAGTAATTGGTGGAAATTTAGCATTTGGAATGGGGTGATGGGGAGTCAACCAATCAGCAAGTTTATGACATGTATGTGACTTGTATGTGACAAGTATGTGACCTGTATGTGATTTGTATGTGACAAGTATGTGACCTGTATGTGACAAGTATGTGACCTGTATGTGACAAGTATGTGACAAGTCTATGATCTGTATGTGAAAAGTCTGACATATGCACACCATTGTATGCCTACATTTTAAGTGGGTGATAATAGGGGATTTGGAAGTTTGAGGCATAGTTTGAGATGTAATACTCATTTGGTTGGATGAAAGTCTCAGAACTTCAAATGTCTATCACTGCAACTCGTTAGTTACCACCAGTTACCCCTAGCAACCACATTTTAAGTGGGTGATAATAGGTGAATTTGAGGTTTGAGGCATATTTTTGGTGTTATACCGATCTTTTTGGTCCTATAAATGTCTTAGAATTTCAAAGGGCCATCATTGTTTGGCTTTGCTTATCATTGGTTACCCCTAGCAACCATATATTAAGTGAATGATAATAGGGGAATTTTGAGGTGTCATGCATATTTTGGTTTATGGAAAGAGTGGAGATTCAAAAGTCCATCATAGTTTACCCTTGGTTGTCATTTGTTGCCCCATATATTAAGTAGGTGGTATAATTATTGCTGGCTCATTAGAGTCAGCTTATTGATTACTATGAAGGGCACATACAATTTCAGGACAGGATGGAGAAGAGCCTTTTGCACTTTTATGATAATGAGATCTATTTTACTATGGAGTAATTGGTGGAAATTTAGCATTTGGAATGGGGTGATGAGGAATCAACCAATCAGAATGAAACAGTTATTAAAATTGGGTATTTTATCCAACTAATCAAATTGATACAAGGGTACCTTAGGGTACTTTCAGGATAACCTCAAGAGAGTTTGGAAAATTTTCTGAAGTTTTAATTATGATAGTTAGTCATGCTTCTGAGGACGATAGAATGGTTTACATTACATCATGAGGCAGCATGTGTAATTCTTACACTTTTTGATTTTTAGATATTTAGACGGAATGGCATCATGTCTGTTCTGGACAGGTTCTAAGTAGCCTTGATCATCCTCATGGTTGAGAGTTCTCTGGTAACCATGGAGATCGGTGTGGAAAGAAGATGTCGCACTAGAGGTGAATCTGAGGATTGCACAGGTGTGAAAGCACGCAAGAGATCCACCCTGGCTGTAAACCCAGGACAGACGTCATCGGAAGGCCAAAATAGGGGTATCAGTGGCCCCAAAAAAGGACAAGTGTCCTCAAAAATTTTGATCTAAAAGAACTTTTTGGAGTTAGTCACGAATGAAAATATTTTCAATGTATTTTACACTGAATTCATTTCTTTTGCTTTTAATCTCAGTACGTTCATACTTCAGTTACCCCCCCCCCCCCCGCCCAGTATGATATATTTTATCATCCGAAATCCAGATAAGATTTTTACATTTATTACGTTACCTTTTTAGAATCAATTCTTAAGAATTACTTCGAGAAGAGGTGTCTTCCGGACATATGGTTTGTGCAGATTGGGCGTTTAAATCTTGAAATTATTTTCCCCATTCGAGTTTTCTCGTAATACACAAAGTTGAAAACGTTGGCTTTTTGCACAACTTGTAATGTAAATAAATTGGAAACAATTGAGAACCTAATGAATTTCAAATTAAATGTACATTTCGAATGATCGAGTTTTTCACGACATGCATTTATGACAGATCTGTTTGGTCTGACAGATCTTTAAATGGATTTGTACTCCTTGCTGTTGTAGATGTTATTCATTTAATGAAGTACAAGCAATCTAGCAAGTACTGGAAACATTAAATAACCCTTCCATTTAAATTCTAAATTGTGATTATTTTTAAAAATTTTATTTTATTTCTATCAGATCTGTCAGATTTGCCTATCGTGAAAAACCCAGATGTTTTGAATTTTAGCTGATGTGATGAATTTCTCCATCTATCATACTTTCAAATTTAGGCAAACACAAAAATGTCAATATTGCCAACTTTGTGTAATATGGGAAAACTCGACTGCACCCACTTGACTGAAATACCATGGATGGAAAGTCCGCATGATAGTCAAAGAAAGAAAGCAAAAATCAAGCAAGAAAGGTTTTATTTTTCAAATAAACAATAATGAAAAGCTTTCAAAGCACAAAGCTTAATACAGATCAGAATAGAAATCTTCCACCCAAACGTACGCCAGGTAAATATTTTTTTATATTATGTGCGAAATACGTCTATTATTGTTGTTTTCTTTTTGGCATTTAACATGTTTAATACGTAAATATCACTTTTGATCCTGATCATCATTGCAATTTGACCGTTGATATTTATTGTGACCGAAAAAGCAATTTGAATTAAACCTCTGCAAATGTTCGCAATCTCCTTTCGGCTTCTATTTCGACAATCTGTGTCTATCTGCGGAAGGCTTTCTGTCGCTTGGGTAGATGGTCGTAGGGTGTTGAATATGGTCCCACTGTTACTCCAGGAGATTGAGTTGTCGAATATTTGGACGGAATGGTATCGTGTCTGTTCTGGACAGGTGCCAGGTAGCCTTGATCATCCTCACGGTTGAGAGTTCTCTGGTAGCCATGGTGATCTTCCCGCCATTCTACACTGCTGGCGTCCGAATAAAAGTGTGGCACAGGAGAAAGTGGGCGTTCATCCAATTGGATTAACTCATGTTCCTCAATCTCATGATAAATGTGATATTCACGACGCATATTCACCCTGTTACTGCTACCTGCATAGATGTCCCTTGCCCGGCTACTACTTTTATTGTATGGCAATCGTCTGAAAGAAACAAAAACAAAAAAAACCAAAGGAGTTTTTTTACAGAATAACATTAAAGGCCCGTTCACACTGCGCGATTTGTGACTGTGATTTATTTTTGCTTACAATGGGCTGTATTGGAGCTGGTGATGTTGTTCCAGTCGCACAGTGTGAAAACTTCCATTGATTCGTGTACAACAAGATTCGTTGCAACAAGAGGAATCGCAGTCGCAATCAGAAAAAAAAACGCACAGTGTGAACAAGCCCTAACTGAATGCACTGAATTCAATGAATGATGATAAAATCTAAAAGTAGCATAATTGCGAGTAACATGTTCAACAATAGGAGTTTTTTAAATGCACAAAATTGACAATATTACCATGAAATTGTTGAACAGGAAAAACAAAATTAATTCAGCAAAAAAGTTATCTCCAGTGAATTGTGTCTTCTTGACTGAGTTGAGGTAGCAAGCGCTAACTTGCTTTTTGTTGGTGTGCCAATTCACCCTGCAGAAAGTTCAATAAATTCTGCCATTTGGGATGATTTCAGTAAATTCTGACTCCAGTGTTTGTGTGGGAGTCTATGAAAAA
Source organism: Haplosyllis leylae (assembly GCA_038406175.1). Classification (NCBI taxonomy): domain Eukaryota; kingdom Metazoa; phylum Annelida; class Polychaeta; order Phyllodocida; family Syllidae; genus Haplosyllis; species Haplosyllis leylae. Next base: position 9,282 of record JBCAUG010029098.1, read on the forward strand.
ATTTCTTTTTTTGAATTTTAAAGTCTACAGGAAATACTGAAATATTTGTATCAAATCTTTTGGTATACAATTGTAGATATTAACAAGGAGATCCGAGCTATGTAGAAACATTTCAAGATTTGTCTCTTGTTTCGGGTATACAGTGATTCTAATTTTTGGTACCATTTTAATAATGTTACAAATAAAACAGTTGAAAAGTCTCAACATAGCTCAGATCTCCTTTATAATATCTACAATTGTATACAAAAAAGTTTGATGTAAATATTTCAACATTTCCTGTAGACTTATAAATATAAAAAAAATTCTCATAGACACCCACACAAACACTGGAGTCAGAATTTACTGAAATCCTCGAAAAAAAGGGGAATTTATTGAACTTCCTGTAGGGTGAAATTCCAACATTGTAATTTATTGTGTTATAAAGAAACACTCAAATGATATTCCAGGATGTGGTTGTTGAATTAAATTCTCCTCACTTTTGTATTTTGTATCCCACTTTTGTATTCTGCCACGGCCCGCTGAATTCCATCATTTTTAACTGGGAAACATTTTATTGTGAGACAGAAGCACATAGAGCAATGTTTCGCATCTCTCAAGTAATAAGAACCAGCTACCTTCGAATGCAGCATTTCCAAATGAGGATTCCAGCAGTTATCAACAGGAAGCAGCCAACTATTGGTCCCGCTATGTAAGCAATGTCTACAATAAAGTATTTCAATCATTAGTAAGAGATAGATACACAGTTTTTATTCCATTTTACCCTTTTTCATGACATTTATTGTCAAAATCCCTTTTTTACCTCCCGGACGGTTTATTGCAGAACAATCACAAAAATAAATACTAATTAATTTTGATAGACTTTGTTTCAAAATTTGATTGGAATTGAAAATGAAATGGCGCGAGGATATGACACCTATCAGTCATAGGTTGCATTCAAATGATATTGTCTCAGCAAAATTTAGTACTTTTCGATAGATAGATATGTCACCAATATTACACTTGCTTGGTTTGTGTAGTAAAACTCAACCCCAGTCAGAATTGAGTGTCCGCCTGGTC